>JBAGKK010171010.1:0-23380 GCA_037177015.1 Euceroptres primus | reverse complement strand
GCGTGGCGGTCTCGGGTAGATGAGGCAATGAACTTTCGAGTTCCAAATGCCGATAAATAATAATAATAATAATAAAATAATTGTTGAAAGAATTATTTCTGTTCACTTTAATCGATTATTGCCTCGCTCTAACTAAAAAGTTGAGAACAAGTTGAAAAATTCGGGAAAATCAGCGACTTTCTAACTCTATTCTAAGAGAAACTTGCTATAAACAATAATAAATTGTTTAAACAATGTATGTAAATACCTAAGTATTAGTAAAAAGTAATATTTCATGTGTTAGAAACAATTTGTACTCAAAAATCCGCAGAAAAAAGCATAAATAGCGCCAAAAACTCGCAAAACTTAATTTTTCACTTATCGGGTTTTTTTGGGATCCTGTAAAACAGACTTATGAAGGTGATATTAGAAAGTAATTATTGATTTGCATTCTTAAGCTAACTGTATAGAGAAATGTTGAGTTTCAAGTCCATTCACCTAATATTAACGATTCTGAATAAAATTTACAAAAACGTCTTTTTTTCTTATGGAAAATACGTGTTAAACTTCATGGGGCTTGCGAAACCTCTAAATAACCTTTTTTTCAAAAACGAACGCATTTATTTTTTTATGGATTTGAACAAATTTGGGGGGTTAGGGCATGAAAATTCGAGAAAAAATTTTCCAATGCATTTTTGGGCCACCCTAATAACTAAATATATCTATAACTAAATATATTGCAGAATAATCCATAAAGTCATAAAATTTTAAAACAGAAGTCTATTAAAGGTAATGAAATTTTAATGTGCTCTGGTGTTTTTAAATTCTTTTATAGATCATCAGACTATCAAAATTGGTAATATCCTAGTAATTCGTAATAATAGCCATATTTCGGGTATAGTTTATTCATGATAATAAATTTTCTTTATGTAAACCGTATATCATTTTGATGGATGGTTACGAAACGATCAGCATAGCGGAGCGATAAAGTTATGAAGAGCAGCCACTGAAATTTATACACCGTCATAACTACATATGACAATCATGATTGAAATGCTTGGCGATAGTCTTTTTTTTATTCCTGAATTAACTTTAATTCTGACGATATTTTATTAGTTGGCCTAGCTTCCTTAATTTGTAAGAAATTTGCCATTTAACAATTAATTAAAACATAAACCGAAGAAGTTTTCTTAAGATTTGGATTCTGTATTGAAAATCGTCCTCGATTTTAACGTTGCTGTTGTGTTACTTTGCATAGAATCACAATCACGTTACCTCGTACAACAATACCCGAAGGGTGCTTTGCTACGGATCGAGCCTGTCAGGCCAACCCGTGACAACGTAGTCTACGAATGTCTGGCTGAAAATGGAGTGGGGGATGCTGTATCAGCAACTGCTCAACTCACCGTCTATGAAGGTAAGTTAAAATTAAATATAAAATGTAAAGACACTCAAATTTAATGCACAAGAATCGAAAAATTTGTGTGGATATCGGATGTGTTCATAACACACAAGTGGACAAAGATAAATTATTTTTCATCTTGTGGAGGATCCAAATTACTTTGGGTTTACATTGCTCTTTTTATGTCTAAGTCTGGCTCGTTCTCTTTCTATCTTTATGGGAGAACGAGCAGCTTAATAGCATTCAACCCAACGGTTACACGGAAAGACGCTTAATGGGAAAGAAGTACCGCATTCCAAGAAACTCGCAAGTCCATTACTTGTATATCTCTTGAGCTTTTACAAAACGACTTAATCGCTTTCTCTAGAATTTGAATTCCGTCGTCAGCCATTAGAGTTGCTCGAACGGAAAAAGAAATTAGGAATCAGACAGCAATTAACATGGGTACTTTCATTTTCGTAGCAACTTACTGAAATCATATTATTTTATGCAAAACACTTTAAATTCGAGAGTTTTTGAATCATCCACTTTACATTAAACTTAAGTACCTGTAGTAAAATTAAACTCAATTCCACCAGTATCAATTGAATTTTTTAGCATCTTGTTCTGTACATCTCATGCATTCATTAGTTCTAAAGATAAACGACTGTTTACAAATGGATAAGATGTTCTTTAAATCTGTATTAGTGAGGAGCAGAAGTCAAGTTTGCTGCCATTTTAGTTTAGGAAGTTTTAATTTCAAAGTGAGAAACGTTTTAAACGTTCCCGTTATTGGGTGTGGAATCTCCCTTAGATCCCAAGATAATGGATTGCAAGAATTATGTCAGTCTCTTTTCTTCTTGATTTTTTAACCCCTTGACTACCGACGGCAAAGATCTTTGCCATTTAGGACTTTTTCCAGACTGCCGGAAAAAGACAAATCTTTGCCATGAAATATTTTAGTGTATTTAAGACTACAGGTATTTTAATTAACAATTAGGAGTATTCATATATATTTTAGGATTTGCTGATCACGATTCCATAGTCGGTTTAACAATTTTTTGTGGCTGAAAATTAATATGGCTGCTCAAAAACCGCGTTTTTCCCGATTTTTTGAAAAACTTTGCCATGAAGTAGTTTACTGTATTAAGCCCTTTTCTCAAAATGCAATAATTTTACACCCCACATGATGGATGAAAAAGTATGTTGAAGCACACGGATATCTTAAAAAAATTATTAAGTAGTTACAACCCTTGAAAATCACCCTTGAATTCAGAGAAACTACCCCTAGTGGAGCAAATTCATTTACTCATTGGTTTATATACTAACACTCAGTTTTCATTCAAGAAAATATTCATTGGAATGCAAAGAAGAGTTGTCTAAGACTGTCAATACATCCCACCTCTTGTAATCCACTCTGACGAGAAGAAAACCACTCTTTTTACTTCAATACACACTTCCAAATTCCAATAATTTCACACCCTACGTGATGAGTGACAAAATGTTTTCAGACATCCAGACATTATATAAAATATGCATGTAGTTACAACCCTTGAAAATCTCCCTTGAATTCAGAAAAACTACCTCTAGTGAAGAAAATTCATTGACTCATTGTTTTACATACTAACACTCAGTTTTCATTCAAGAAAATATTCATTGGAATGCAAAGAGGAGTTTTCCAAGACATTTCACCCCTTGTAATCCATCCTTAAGAGAAAAAAACTTCAATGTACACTTCTTCCAAATGCCAATAATATCAGAAACCACGTGATGAATGAAAAAATGTATTGAGACAGTCGCTGAATCCGAATTTACAGTTCACTACCAAATTTAAAGCATTTGAAGTTTTAACATGAACAATTTTCAAAGTTTCAAACATTTCTGAAACGGTAAGAGATACGCAAAAACTGACGAAATTTTGGAGGTTTTCTGAAGGGGACCATAGACATCTGCGTAGAAACCCAAGTGAGCCTACGGTTTTGGACGTTGAAAGGAAAATTAAAACTAAGTATTGGAAAATAATCTACTCTATTAAGTCACGTTATAAAAATTTTTGAGAAAAATGCATTTTTTTATTTACAATGTGCGATTGAACATTTCTGCATCATTTGATAAAAAAATTATTGTTTTGTAAACTATTTATGAAAAATTGATAAAAATTTTAGGGGATGGTAAAAAATGAATGCAATTACCAATAACATTCTCAAAATCGTGCTATTTGTTATTGTTGCTAATTTATATCATTTTTTAATAAACGAAAGCCGATTTTGCCTTGTTCTACACACGGAATTTGAAAATTTTTTCAAGTAGTGGGCAGTCTGAACGCTTAAGATTCATAAACCGTTTCAATTTTTTTGTGCTCGCTCTTTGGGTTAATGATAAATAATATTGCTTAGCTCCGCGTGCCGCCGTAACCGCTCGAGACGCGCGTTAACAGGCTTGTGCTTGCACGCTTGACTATGAACATTTATGCAATTTCGAACTTTTACAATATTTTCAAATTTAGAATTTGCAAGTATTACAAATTTACCATTACAAAGTTACAATTTACAATTTTCCATTTACAATTACTTTAAAATTTACATAGTTATACTGTACAATTTACAATTACAAACTTACAATTTACTAATTTACACTGAAGAATTTACAATTACAACATGAAAAATTTACAGTAAACGAAGTTACAATTTACAATGTACAATTCACAATGACAAATTGACAATTTACAAATTTACAATTACAAAGATACAATTTACAAATTTACAATTACAAAGATACAATTTACAAATTTACAATTACAAAGTTACAATTTACAATTGCAATTCACAAATTTACAGAGTTCCACTGTACAATTTACAATTCCAAATTTACAATTTACAAATTATACTGTACAATTTAAGATTGTAAGCTAAAAGATTTACAATTATTACAAATTTACAGTTTACAATTAAATTTGCAATGTACTATTTAGAACTTACAATTACAATTTCAAATCTAAAATTCCAATTTAAAAATTTATAATTACAAATTTACAAATACAATTTACAAATTTACAATTAACAGATTTGCACAATACAATTTATAATTAGAAACTTACAATTTACAACTTGGAATTTACAAGTGCTAACATATAATTTACAATTAAAAATTTACTATTTCAATTTAAAAATTTACAATTTACATAATTACAGAGTGCAATTTACAATCACAAACTTACTGTTTACAAATTTACAATTAAGAATTTCCAAATTTTCAAGTTTACAATTTACAGATATATAGAGTACAATTTAAAAATTCACATTGTTCAATTTACAATTAACTTGTACATACATACATAAATACATACATACATACATACATATACTGGTGAAAATTTACAAGTGCAAGCATATCATTTACAATTAAAAATTTACAATTTCTGTTTGCAAATTTACAATTTACAGAGTTACAGTGTGCAATTTACAATCACAAACTTACTATTTACAAATTTACAATTAAAAATTTCCAAATTTACAATTTACAGATTTAAAGTATACAATTTACAAATTTACATTGTTCAATTTACAATTAACTTGTACATACATGCATACATTTACATAACTTAGCGTTATTCAGAGACTAAAGCAGTATATAATTTATATACGTTGACAGACTCGAGTGCTCTTTTATTTACTACTACAACTTTTATATTTAGTTCACTTTTTTTATTTAGTTCCTTTCTCATATTTAATAAAGGGCGTTGCCCGTTGAACGTTTAAATAAATAAATAACTTAAAAATTTACAATTATAGTTTCAATTTAATATTCTCTACAATATTTAATATTCAATATATTTCACTTAATATTAAGAGAAACCACAACTGTAACTAAAGGGCATTGCCCGTACACTGTTTTAATAAATAAATAAATTTACAATTTACAAATTTACAATGTAAAATTTACATTTACAATTGCAATTTACAAATACAACTTACAAATTTACCATTACAAAGTTACGGTTTACAATTTACAATTTTCAAATTTGGAATATGCAAATATTACAAAAGAATATTTTACATTACAATTTGAAAACATTTCACTTTTCAAAACCTTCAATTTTCGAAAAGGTGGAACAAATCTTTTAATTTCCATTTTCTAGTTGCATGTTCCCTCTACATTGGACACTTTGAAAATGTTCGAACTTTCATAAATGTTCATAGTCAAGCGTGCAAGAACAAGCCTGTCAACGCGCCTCTCGAGCGGTTACCGCGGCACACGGCGCGCAGCGCTAAAATATATTATTTATCATTAATCCAAAGAGCGAGCACAAAAAAGTTGAAACGGTTTCTGAATCTTAAGCATTCTGACTTTCCACTACTTGAAAAAATTTGCAAATTCCGTGTGTAGAATAGGGCCAAATCGGGATTTGTTTATTAGAAAATGATATAAATTAGCAACAATAACAAATAGCACGATGTTGAGAATGTTATTGTTAATTGCATTCATTTTTCACCATCCCCTAAAATTTTCATCAATTTTTCATAAATAATTTACGAAAGAATAATGTTTTAATCAAACGATGCAGAAATGTTCAATCGCACATTGTAAATAAAAAAATGCATTTTTCTCAAAAAATTGTATAACGTGACTTAATACTAATGAGTAGAATATTTTCCAATACTTAGTTTTAATTTTCCTTTCAACGTCAAAAATCGTAGGCTTACTTGGGAAATTTCTACTCATGTATGAATCATTTAACGCACTGCAATAATGGTTTCGTGGGGAATTTATCATTTGGCGCTTGCTAAACAGACGTTCAAAGTAGCATTTCTTACGCACGTATAAAAAAACAACATTTTCCTTTGATTCTAAATAATTTAGTGAACAAATGTGGTTTCTTGGTAATTGGCTTCTTTCTGTTGCTATAGTTTTTTTTTCCAAAAAATCAACTAAAATTATTTTGCTTTTGGCTCAGTACTCTCGCAAATTTCCATTGGATAACCATTGTTTATTATTCAAACAGTTTTAGCTAAGGAATGCATAACTTCGTGAATAACACAACAATGGTTGTCCAATGGAGAGTACTGAGCCAAAAGCAAAGTAATTTCAATTGATTTTGTGGAAAAACTAAACCTTTGCAGTGAAAACTGACAAAGTTGTGCATTTGTTAATTAAAGTTGTTTAAACAATTAACAATTGTTGTCTAATATCAAGTTATCACTCAAGAGAACCATTGACAAGATATCTGCAGAAGAAACGCATTATATTTATCAGATAATGGTCCAAATGTGCATTTGCTTATAAAAATTGTTTAAATAATGACTATGTATTGTTTATTTCCATTCCGTTTCTAATTAGACTTTATTACACTTACATGTCCTTCAAAAAATGTCAGTTTGAAGCAACAGAAAGTAGCCAATTCCCAAAAACCACATTTGTTCACCAAATTGTTTATAACAAAAGGAAAATGTTCATTGACATACATTTTCTGGATCAGTTCTCGACCCATATTCAGAAAATCCCCATCAGGAGTTTGAACTGTAATTTTAAATTTTCGGCAGCTTGGACGTGTTCCTTAAAGGCTTTCTAATATTTCCCAGTAGTGGTTTTAATGGATAAAAATATTTCCCTTCTCTGACGTTCAGTAACCGCAGAGGTTCAATCACATACTGAATAGTTGGACTGCGTATGGCATTTCGCTTCTCTGGGAAACTTTGAATCAACCAATTTCATGAATATGGTTAGACCCAACACGAAGCTCAAAAACGACAAATGCCTTTATAAAGGCATCGTCGCACAATCACAAGCTAACCGTACAATGCATGATTGTGTCACACACTACTCATATAATTGGTACCAGTACAAACTGTAAACCACATTCAGTGAACTAGATTAATTGCTATCGGACGTTTATTACGCTGTTACGCGAACAGGGAATGTACGAGCACACACACCATTATTATTAACGACTCTCGTTACTTTATTATGAAATCGATTGTGATAGACGAGAGTTTCAACTTCCATCCAAGATATGACATCGATATTTCAACATTTTCGCACACTCCATTTCAGTGACATATTTATTAATGTTGTATTGGAAAGACAGCTCAGGAATAACATTCGTTTGTATGATACTTGTATTAAGTAAAAGGACAATACTTATTTCATAATTTACTAAGAAGCATTTATTAAAACGGTGATTTTCAATTGATTAAATATGATGCCAATGAAGGAAGAAAATCTACCTTTTTATACCAATAAAATCAAGCACAGCATTCATCATGAAATCCCAATTTATTCTTCAAACTTTTGGTCAGTTTTTTAGAAGAGGTCATTTTTAGTGACTTTTTTTAATTTGATTACTTTTTCTACTTTTTAAAAAAATTTAGTCACTTTTTGGGTTGAAAATGGAAATATTTTTTTTCTATTTCGATCTCCAATGAAACTTATTGCCTTGCTGATATGTGACTTTGTTTGTCACATTTTAAGGATCATTGCCAACAAGTTGTGAAGAAGTTCCGGCAGTTTTACACATTTTCATTATTTAATATTTTTTTTTAATACCACTGGGACAAAGTACTTGCTTCGAAGTAGTTTTAGGTAAAGTTTCAAAATTTTGGATGCCTTTGTTTAGAAATGGGAAATTAAAATATACCCAAATTGTCCACTCGGTAACCTGTCTCCATGTACTGATTCACAAACTAAAACTGCGAAATAATGACAGAAAATTTTTATAAATTATTGATACTCATACGAGTCTTTTGTATTAAGTTAAAATCTCTTAAATTAGTATTTTCGTTTTATTTTGCATCAAAATTACTAGAAAAAAATACTTTAGCTAGTTCTGAATTTTTTTTCAAAAAATTGATAGGCCAAATTTCACAACTTTTTAGCAACGACGATTAAAAGTTTATGAATCGAGTGGGAATACGTGATACGGAGATCTGAGTCTCTTATTTTTTTATTTAAAGCTCCAATTAATTTTCCAAGAATTTATAAGAAATAAAAACTTTTGGCGTTCAAAAACTCTTTTAACATTTTTTGAAATTTTTCACAATTTCCAAATTTTCTAAACTCTTCCATGATTGACTAAAATTTTTTATGTTTCTCCAAAATCAGTTAGAATCCTCCAAAATCTACAAAAGACTCCCAAAATCTACAAAAGACTCCCAAAATCCTCCAAAATTTACAGAACGTATTTTAAATCTGTTAAAATTCTTCAGAAAATATTATACTGTCCCACAGTATTCCAGAATCCTCTAGACTCTTTCAAAATCCTTCAAATTCTTTTAACTTTTCCATAATTTTCCAGAATTTTTCAAATCTGTTTGAATTCTCTTGAATTTCAGACTGATCCATAAATAATCTTTCAATCTGTTCAGGGTCTTCTTAGTCTTCAAATAATTTTTCCATATCTATTTAAATTTTTCAAAATATTATAAAGATTCTGTTCCAAAATCTTCTAAAATCGCCTAAAATCTTCTAAATATTTGGCACTTTTCCATAATCTTCTAGAATCTTCTATAGGATTCCAAAATTCTCCGAAATCTTTTAGAATCATCCAAAATCTACACAGAAGTCCTGAAATTTTCTAAAATCTTTTAGAATTTTCACAACTTATCTGAAATCTCTAAAAATTCTCCAAAAATTCGAGACTGTTCTAGAATCGTGTGTAATCTTTCAGATTCTTCTGGATTCTTCCATAATTCTGGAAGAATCCAGTAGAATCTGAAAAAAAATCTTGGAAAAAACTTTTACAGTTCGTTTAGGTTCCCCTATAATAATCTTCTAAAATCTTAAAGAATATTTTCAAAATTCTTTAATATTCTACAAAATATGCCAGAGTCTTCTAGAATCTTTGAGAACGTTCTGAACTTCGGAATTTTCAGAATTCTGCAGAATCATTTAGAACTCTCTAAAATCGATAAAAAGCTCCCATAATCTTGAAGAATTCTTGTAGACTGTTTTCAACATTTTTTCAAAATTCTATAGACTTTTTGAAAATCTAGAGAAAAAAGACATCTGGAAAAGATTTTGAGAAGTTTACGGCAGAATTCAAAAGGTTTTTGAGGATTCTAAAAGATTCTGAATCAGAGTAGAGTATTTTTGAAAATTATAACAAATTTTGGGGTGCATTTGAAATTTTTACAAGGTTTTAAAAGACTCTGAAAAATTCTAAATTTCTCTGTAAGAGTTCAAAAGATCCTGGAAGATTTCAGATGATCCTAGAAAATGCTTGAGGCTTTTAGAACATTTTGGAAGAATCACGAAATTTTTTTTAAAAAACCTAGGAGTTTCTAAAGAATTTTATGAGATTTCAGAGGATTTAACAAATCTACAAGTTTTTGGAAAATTTAAAACAGGTATTTTAGAGGATTCTAAAAGGGTGTTGAAAGTTATTCATTTACTAAACAGCATTTATTAAAACGGTGATTTTCAATTGATCATTAAATATGATGTCAATGAAGGAAGAAAATCTATTTTTTCATACCAACAAAATTAAACACGCCATTTACCTCGAAATCGCAATTGGTTCTTCAAACTTTTGGTCATTTTTTTTAGAAGAGGTCCCTTTCAATCACTTTTTTTGAATTCGGTCACTTTTTCTGCTTTTTGAAAAAAATTATTCCCTTTTTTGGTTAAAAATGGAAATATTTTTTTTATTTTGATCTTCGATGAAACTTATTGTCTTGCTGAAATATAAGTTTGTCACAATTTTGAAGTTTATAATTCTTATGAAAATACGTGATACTGAGATCACAGTCTCTTATTCCCATTTTTAAAATATATTTTCCCCCTATTATTTTCAAAATCCCCTAAAATCCCTTCATTTGAGAATTTTATTTCCTTTTCTCCCTTTCTTCCCATTTTTCTATTTAAAGCTCCAATTAATTTTCCCAGAATTTATCAGAAATAAAAACTTATGACGTTCAAAAACTCTTTTAACTTTTTCGGAAATTTTCCATAATTTCCAAATTTTCAGATCCTCTAAACTCTTCTATAACTGACGAAAGTTTTATATGTTTTTCCAAAATCAGTTAGAATCCTTCAAAATCTACAAAAAAACTCCCAAAATCTACAAAAGACTCCCAAAATCTACTAAAATCCTCCAAAATTTGCAAAACATATTTGAAATATGTTCAAATTCTTCCGAAAATTTTATATTATCCCATAGTCTTCCAGAATCCTCCAGACTCTTTTAAGACTCTTCAAATTCATTTCAACTCTTTCATAATTTTCAAAAAATTTTCGAATCCATTAGAATTCTCTTGAATTTCAGACTGATCCATAATCTTTCAGACTGTTCAGAATCTTCTTAGTCTTTAAATAATTTTTCCATATTTATTTAAATTTTTCAAAATATTATAAAGAATCTATTCCGGAATCTTCTAAAATCTTCTAAATCTTCTAAAATCTTCTAAAATCTTCTAAATATTTGGAACTTTTCTATAACCTTCTAGAATCTTCTAGAGGATTCCAAAATTCTTTAAAACCTTTTAGAATTATTCAGAATCTACAAAAAACTCTTGAAATTTTCTCAAATCGTTTAGAATTTTTACAACTTATCTCAAATCTATAAAAGTTCTCCGAAAATTCGAAACTGTTCTAAAATCGTGTGCAATTTTTTAGACTTTTCTAGATTCTTCAATAATTATGGAGGACTCTTGAAAAATCTGAGAAAAAAATCTGGGATTTACAGTTTTTTTAGGTTCCCCTATAATAATTTGCTAAAATTTTAAAGAATATCTTCAAAATTCTTTAATATTCTACAAAATATGCCAGAGTCTTCTAGAATCTTCGAGAACGTTCTGAACTTCGGAATTTCCAGAATTCTGCAGAATCATTTAGAACTCTCTAAAATCTATAAAAGGGACCATAATCTTGAAGAATTATTGAAGACTGTTCTCAAAATCTTTTCAAAATTCTATAGATTTTTTGAAAATCTAGGAAGAAAAACATCTAGAAGAGACTTTTAGAAGTTTATGGCAGAATTCAAAAGGTTTTTGGGGATTCTAAAAGATTCGAAATCAGGGTAGAGTATTTTTGAAAATTATATCAAATTTTGGGGTGCATTTGAAATTTTTACAAGGTCTTAGAAGACTCTGAAAAATTCCAGATTTCTCTGTAAGAGTTCAAAAGATCTTGGAAGATTTCAGATGATCCTTGAAAATGCTTGAGGATTTTAGAAGATTTTAGAAGAATCAGGAAAATTGTTTTTAAAAACCTAGGAGATTCTAAAAAATTTTGAGAGCTTTCAGAGGATTTAACAAATTTAAAAGTATTTTGAAAATTTAAAACAAGTATTTTAGAAGATTCTAAAAGGTTGTTGAAGGTTATAGAAGATTTCACGAAGCACTTTATAAAATTTTAGATAGTTCCAAAGATTTTGAAAGTCTAGAAATTAGTGGAGTATTTTTTAGATTCTAGACAGGAATGTAAGAGTTTTGAAGATTTTCTAAAACATTTTGGAGATTCACAGCCGACTTATTTCGGAAATTTGATTTGATGGAAAATTCAAAATTCATCAATTTCATAATTGGTTATTAAGAAATCTAAATTCTTGTCTGCAATTTTAGCAGTCGAAAATGTTTATATTTATATAACTGAGATATTTTTTCCTCCTTCTTAGTAAATGATAATGAAGTTGTCATTTACTAAGGATGGGATACTAAGGATGTGAACTACTAAGGATGGGATATATCTAATGTTATTTGTTAATAAAACTTGAGTTTTACAGAAATGTAGAATTTATTAATATTTACTGGCTTTTT
Source organism: Euceroptres primus (assembly GCA_037177015.1). Lineage (NCBI taxonomy): Eukaryota > Metazoa > Arthropoda > Insecta > Hymenoptera > Figitidae > Euceroptres > Euceroptres primus. Next base: position 11,269 of record JBAGKK010171010.1, on the reverse strand, counting down.
TGGTATTTTTAAAAATAAAAAATTTCCCTCCTTTTTCGAAAAAAACCCCTATTTTCCTTAAAATGGAACTACTGAACTGCTGTGATCTCTGACATTATAAAATACCTGAATGGTTTTTCATCACTCTCTAACCCTTTAGCGACCAGCGTAACATCTGTGATTAACTTTTTTCGATTTTCCGGAATTTTTATGTGATAAACTTAAAATTCTGCAAAATAAATACGTGGATTAAATTAAAGTGGACTGCTCAACATTTCGTAAGGGGGTTATAAATTATCTCACACTCAATGGAAGCCGGGAAAACTAAAAAAGTTTTAAAAAAATTTTATTGCAAAAATCGCTCAAAAAATGACCGCATATTATTCCTAAATTTTTTTAGAATTTTAAGTCAACGGATTTTCTTGGTGTGGGCCTTAAAGGTTTAAACTTATTTTTATTGTGATTCATTGATGCAAGGACATAGTACTGAATTTAGAGACATGAGAATGACAACTCGGTAAAGATCATTTGAAATTGGCTCCTAAATTAGGATATTTTAACTATTACTTAGGGGCCAACTTCAAATGGTCTCTAACAAGTTGTCATTCTCATGTCTTCATTTGCTTTATGAAAATAAAACTATAACCGAAAATTTATTTGTCACGTGTTTACTTTTTTAAAAAAGAATGATCACCTTTTCCACTGTTTCCAATCTCTAACGTCACTAGTACATATGCCTGTATCAAACTCGTAAACAACATTTTCAAGTAATTTTATCTGGTTCTGAGAGATTCCAATGAACACTGTTACATAGTTATTAAGCTGATGGCAAATATCCGGGTATGATTCTAGAATGTAGAAACCTAGAAACCACAAGATGCAGTCGTAGAATTCTGATGGGATCTCTTTCAACCAGTAAAAATCTGAAAACGATTTCTTCTTTAGCGAAAAAGTAGCTCTTTTCAGATATAACATTTTCTTCATTATCCTGTCGCGTTTATACAAAACACTGTCATAATTTTCAGTTTTTAAAAGTAACCTGACATCTGACAGTGTAATTATAATTATAATTCTTCTAACTATAACTCTTCAATTATAATTCTTATTACAATAATGACAAGATTAAAACCTTTCACTTCCTGGTTTTAAACTTCTATTTTGTGTTGTGAATACTTTGTTCATAGTCCGAAGAAACGAGCAGCAATGCTGTAATATTTTCAGGAGGAATTTTAGAGAAAGCAATCCATTGTTACCATCCATCTAGAATTCCAAAGAAAATTCCACTCAGTGTGTCTCTATGCAGCAATGAGATTCTGGAAGACATCGCGTTGAGTTGAGATAGCATCCGACACTCGCCAGCATACATGGGGTCCAACAAGGGTGAAATGGCCTTATTGGATTTGTTGGAATTGTTACTTTCGCAGGAACGTTCTACTTGAGCCAGAGTAATATAATGAAAACAAGCCCGATACGAGAGTGCACGTGATAACGAGGTAGTTGCGATTCCGTGATGGTACCATCCCAACCGCTAAAAATCGCTCCAAGCAATCCTCGTACCATTCTCTTAACTCTCACCCTGTTTTTGTATGCACGAGCGATTCATTTTCGTACCATAGCATACGCGCATTTCCTCCTACTTTGCTCTACTTTGGCACATGTTTTTCCAGTCAAACTATAATCCTCACTTTCTCTCAAGGCGAAAGATAAAATCACCATTGCGCTATAGCAACTGAAGCAATTTCTTTTTATTCAAAGACGCCTTGCACAAAGAAAATTTATGTTTTCGTAGTATTTTTTTTCTTAGTGTTTTTTAAATTCTACCAGTGTCTAGTGCCCTGGAAATCCTTGAAATTAGTAGTTTTCTTCAAATGAAATAATAACATGAAATAATTTTAATTTTGCAACTTTCAAGATCAATGATGACCTTAAAAATGTATTTATTTTTTCTGTAAAATTTAGGGCTCGTTCTTCGAGAAAATTAAAGTAACTTCATGTAAAAAAGCAATTTTTCAGCGTTATATTGACGCATTAGAAAAATCAAAACGTGAAAAAATTACTTTTTCGATGAGTAACGGCAAAGCGCGAGCACAAAAAATTTCTTTTAAATAAAACAAAAATATGGCATTAGTTTTTCATCAAAAGAAGCAAAATTCCGAGTAGGCGTTTTGAAAAATCGAAGATTTTTATTTTTCTGGACACCTTAAGAAAATCTGCTTTTGGCAGATCGCAATAGACGATATAGATTCAAAAGTATTTTTTTCTCAGTGTGAGACATAAAGATACCCATGATTAAGTAGTAATTATACCAAAAAGAGTGTAAAAGTACTAGCTTTAACGTTATGAGTTTCACAATATCTTATACATTTGTTATTTATAACAATACGAACTTTAAGTGAACGGGGCAAACGTGATCAGCAAAAAATGGTTTTAAAATAAGCGAACACTCGTTGAATACAATAAAAATTCTATTTATTAATAAAACACTGCGGAATCGAATTTGCTAATGTTTTACACAAATTTTAATTACAGTTAATTGTCCAGAGTCTAAGTTGTCTATTGCACGATATTGATAAATGTTCTTTGGTTAAAACTTTGGTAGAAAATAAAGATGGATTATAATAAAACGTAAATTAAAAAAACATTGATAAAGTAAAATATGAAACAACGACGCTCAAATTTAACGGAAGAGAGATAAAATTTGTACTACGTGTTTCTCGTCTTAGGTCAAGAACTGAACTAACTCCCCCGCCTGTGCCGAGGCCATCCAAGGTCCCTTCTTATTCACTTTCACATTTTGGGAACTTTCCTATTTTTAGCATACAAATCTAGCTTGGGTCCTTGCTCGGTTAGGCAGAGCTACACTTTAAAACTTTATACTTTCCGATAAAAAATAAAACTTAGCGTCCGTAACAACATTTTTACATATTTTTACTCTCTAAATCTGAATTAGTAGTAGTTTTCTACTAATGAAATAGTGCCGAATCGGTTACCAATTGCTTTGGTAAGCATTTCTACTAATTTTTAGTAGAAAACTACTAATTAATGGTAGGAAACTACTAGTTCACTTAGTAAGGCTTACTAAATAAATTAGTAACCCTTACTACGTGAATTAGTAGTTTTCTACCATTAATTAGTAGTTTTCTACTAAAAATTAGCAAAAATGCTTACTAAAGCAATTGGTAAACGATTCGGCACTATTTCATTAGTAGAAAACTACTAATTCAGATTAAGAGAGTAGTAAAATTACAACGCTGCCCGTGGTTTAACGGTTGAAATTCACCACATCAATCTTGAGTATCTTTCGGTCCACTGATCCACGTGCTAATATTGCACTTTTAATTGAAAATTCATACAAATAGTGTAAAATTCCAGCGTTAATCGCTGCAAGTTCACAATAAAATCTTAGAATTAGCACATGAATCATAGTAAAACATTTTCAACTCGACTGATAATTTTACGTCGGATTTTTCACAGTGAATGGTAAAATAAACTATAGTGGTGTAGTAAAAAAAAGTAGTCAAAAGTACCATTTTCCCAATGATAATAACCATTTTGAGTAGTAAATAGTACCACTTTTGAATGATCAATTAAATGTAGTTATAATCAAATCAATTTTGCTGAAATCCAAACAAATTTTACTGAATTTAATTCAAACCATTTGTATCAATTTTAAGTATTCTTTTTCACTGTGCATTTTCTATTACATTTGGCCTTCTAGTGACCTTGTATGTTCCTGAATTGAATACTTTTTTGCATATTCTGGTAGATAATAACTAGTCGATTCAGAAAAATCCATTTTGCTTAGTTTAGGAAGAGTATCTAGCGTCCTGGAAATCCTTGCAGTCCTGAAAAAATCTTTGAATTTTTTTTACCTGAAAAAACCTGAAAAAGTCCTTGAATTTCATTCATATTCCTGGAATTCTTATCTCTATATCTGAATTAGTAATTTTCTTCAAATGAGATAACGAGATGAAGTAATTTCAAATTAAATAATTATTTATAAATTGCTTCAGTCGAGGCTTCAGTAAGCTTTTGTAGAAAACTACTGGTTCACTTAGTAAAGCTAGTTTATTAATTCAGGTAATTGTGCAGTTTAATGACTTTTCTCAATTTTGACTTTTTCGATCCGATTTTTTCTTTAAAAACTTTATTTTATCACCAAAATAAGAAATCAATCGGGAAGCTCGAGAAATTATGCAGATACAGTTAGCAAAACTCAAGAATTTCATAAATTGCATAATAAACATGTTATATGGTTCATTTAATTGTGTCCATTATGCAGGTTCAAGAAAAAGAGATTTTTTCCATCAAAGTTTATGGTAATAAAATAACTTCAGGCAGAATTAACATATCTGGATGAATTCCTTTTAAAATTAAATTTTTCATATAATTGGTGGTTGCCAAAAAGGTGACTATTTTGTACTAAGATTTTCTAAACAAATATTTGTTTCCAAATCGTTAAAATAAAAATCAAAAAATCAAAAAAAAAATAAAAAAAAATAAAAATAAAAAATTATTTCAATTTAATATTAGTATGACACACCCTTAATCAATCTCTATCTTGAATTATAAAATAAACATTAAAGAACCTTTTGGTAATTCCATCGAATTTCCGAAGAGAAACTGAATCGTTTTACACAACAAAAGAGTTTGAGTTATAATTGTTTATTGAAGAATAGTTATTTGGATATTTATGTTTTTTCCTTTGTCTCAGACAAAAGTCGTAATTTACGTTCAATTTTAATTCTAAACAGTTCATTTTGTTCGTTAAAAGATATTTTACAGTTCTGTTTGACACTGACACTGACACTTCTTTTGTATTAAAATTATTTTATTCAGAAATTATACAGTCAATCATCTTACAAATTAAACAATATGCCAAATTACAAATTTTAATAAAAACGTATCAAATAGAACTGTAAAGAATCTTTTAAAATTATTTTATTCAGAAATTACATAGTCAATGATCTTACAAATTAAACAATATGCCAAATTACAAATTTTAATAAAAACGTACCAAATAGAACTGTAAAGGATCTTTAAAAATGACCAATTGAGAATTTAAATTGAACGAAAATGACGACTTATGTCTAAGATGAAGTAAGAAGCACTAAAAGAACTATTATATAATAAAATAACTATTTTAAAATAATTAATTATATCAAAAACTATTTTTTTTATGGAAAACGATTTAGTTTCTCTTTTAAAATCAAACGATATTGTAAGGGGCAGTGTTAACCAAAAGGGTAGTGTTAAATAAAAATGGGTAGTGTTAAACCTCGATTTCAGGCAGTGTTAAAATTGGTTATATCAAAAACATTGAACAGTAATAAATATTAAATATATTTTTCATGCAGATTGTACATTTACAAATTATATGTCTTACATAGATTTATATGTAAACGTTTAAAATACAGAAAAACCATAATTTCTTATTAATACATGTTGCCATAGAAAACACTCTTCTCATGAAGATCTCTTTTTTTTTAGTAAGCGAACAATCTGAATCCTGCTTCGGGCAGTGTTAAAATATTCTTAGAATATACTCTGTTTAAAATTCGTAGCAATTAATAAAAAGCTCTTCTTTAGTTGATTTGATAATTCAAGATAAAGATTAATTAATTTTGAGTTTAACTGTACGGGGAAAACATCCTTATGGTGATATTTAATTATGTATTTTTTTCTTAAATCTGGCAGCAGCTCCACAGTCATCCAGAAATGAATTTCTGCGGTCAAATTCGTCCAGAGGTCACATTCTTTGCCCGATTTCAAGTTTTTTAAAGAAAAATACTCAACATTAAATTTCCGACAAACGTAGGCGAGGCGATTTTTGATTTAAATTTATATATTATATATATTATATATATATTATATATATTTATATATTATATATATTTATATATTTAAAACCATTTGTGCAGTATAGTTTACACTATAATACATATCTTAAAACAAAAATTAATTTGTTATTTATTAAAATTACCTAGATATCTTTGAAGGACACAATAGTGAAAGGTTCCTGAGATATGCCCGTATGCATGCGTTGTCGACGATTTAGAGTATATTTTCATTCTTTGCACTTCAATAAAAAATAATAGTTTAAAATTAATTGAAATTGATGATTAATAATGGAAAATAATTCCTATTTTTCCCTCCTATTTATGAACACAGCAATTTCTTTTTTTTTTAAATCGAAAATTGCTTCTCGTACGTTTATGTGAGGAAGTATTTTTGTAGGAGTAGGTTTTACGGTCTGTAAAATAAAAAACGAAACTTGTTGAAAGTTCGTTTATTAATTCTGACGTTTCGGCTAACACTGCGCGCCTTTTTCAAAGAACCTGATTGAATATAATAATAATAATAATAATAATAATAATAGATAATAATGATATAAAATATAATAATAAAAATGTTCTACAATTGTAAAAAATTAAAAGCAGAAATACAAGAAGTACCTGAATTAAACATTTTGAAGGAAACAAAAACTTTCACTTTTTGGAGAGTATTGTCATGTCATGTTATGTCAAAGGAGTAATATGTCGAATTTTGATGTAATTTTTAAAGTATGACACCAATTTAAAAACAGGTATATACAATATCATCCGTAGATAAAAGCCTCATAAAAATTGCAGAGGATTTTCAATGTAAGACTACATATTTAGTTAAAAAAGAAGTCCATATGACTAAGCAGAAAAATGAAATACATTAAGGTGGTTAATTCATTACAAGGCTAAAAGCGAAATCTAAAGGTACCGCAAATGAGAAAAGCGCGCCAAAGCAACTGGATTTGACTTAATTAAAAATTATTTGATGATACTTAAATAAATTTTGTTTACATTCATGATTTCTGTCTGTAGATTAGTATAAACATTATATTTTTTTATAAAGATGGATTCAATAATACATCTTTTGTATTCTTTTCCCTAGCCAGAATTTTAATATTGTTGAAATCGAAATCAAAGTGACGGTTTAAATTTTAAAAGTGCTGTGATAAACCTGTATTCAAATTACCAACGTTACAATCTCTTTTGTGTTCAGTAACTCGAGTTTTTAGTCTCCTACTTGTTTCGCCAATGAAAACTCGTACCCAACATGTACATTTTATAAGATATACGTTTCCTGATAAATTTTCTGTATTACTACTATCCTTTTTGTTAAGATAAGAATTATTAAGAGTGTTTTTATTATTAAAATAAGCACTTATGGTTAATTTTCTTAAAGATCTTCTTAATCTTCAGAAAGTCTTTCAACAAAGGAAGCGGATAATTATTCTGAACTAATGTAATTTTCATTTATCTAAATTTTCTTTTCTCAATTTAATATCACTCAATTTTATCCATCTATCAATTAATCTTTTGATTAGACCAACCTTTTAACAAAACAAATGATGAGAGTTATAATTAAGATATCTTAGGTTTTTTATATTTATGTGTATATTTATATTTATATTTTTAAGATATCTTAAGGTTTTTTACATTCTCATCATATGAGAAGGTATTAGATTTTTTTATACCAATTGGTAATTAAATCACCTTCAGGTATTTTTGTAATTTGTAAATCAAGGTAATTTATTGAATTATTTTGTTCAGCTTTAAATGTACACCGTATGAAAGTTTCTATATTGTTAAAAGTATTTATGAAATCATCAATTTTATCAGTAGCAACAATGGCTAAAATATCTTTCACTATTTACATATTTATATATGTTTTAATTATACATACACTATTTACCATTTATATAAAATTGGCATAAAATTTAATTTTTTTAAAGCTCTTTTTTCTACATCTTCTAAAACCAAATTTGAAACTATAGGAGACAACGGAGAACCCATAGGACAACCACTCAATTGTTTGTAGTATTTTCCATTAAATGAGAAAACCATGTTATTAAAAACAGTTCTAATAGCTATTAAAAATTCATTTTTTGTTATTTTAGTTAGATTATGATTTAAAATTAATTTTGTATAACATATGCATGATTTCAGCCCTTTTTCATGCCTATTAAGCGGGGCTAAACCTCTACTTTTCACACCCTAGGGAGTAAAAAGTGCTTTAGTAAAAAGTGACGTCATATATAAATAATGAAAACTTATACATCTGTAAGCTCGCAATTTGCAATAATCAGCCCTTCACCGTAAAAACTCTTAGGAAATTTTGGTTGCCTATTGGTACGGAAATTTCCATAACAATAGGCTATTCCCACGGAAATTTTTCCATGACCATAGACTATTGTTACGGAAATTTCCGTAACGATAAAATATTCCAAGGAAATTTTTCCGAGACAGTAGACTACTTTTAGGGAAATTTCCGTAACAATAAGTTATTCCCAAGGAGATTTTTCTGTTTAGCTCGCATTTTGCAATAATCAGCCCTTCACCGTAAAAATTCTTAAGAAATTTTGGTTGCCTATTGGTACGGAAATTTCCATAACAATAGGCTATTCCCACGGAAATTTTTCCGTCACCATAGACTATTGTTACGGAAATTTCCGTAACGATAAAATATTCCAAGGAAATTTTTCCGAGACAGTAGACTATTTTTAGGGAAATTTCCGTAACAATAAGTTATTCCCAAGGAGATTTTTCCGTGACCATAGACTATTGTTACGGAAATTTCCGTAACAATAAGTTATTCTTACGGAAATTTTTCCGTGGGAATAGGCTATTGTTACATAAATTTCCGTAACAATAGTTTATTCCCACGGAAATGTTTCCTTGACAATAGACTATTGTTACGGAAATTTCCGTGACAATAAGTTTTTCTTACGGAAATTTTTCCGAGACAATAGGTTTCAAAATCAAATATGGACAGATATCATGCATTTGTTATAAAATATATCGTATGCGCCAAAGGGGGAGAGGGACTTTTTCAGTACTCGGGACTTTTTTTCAGTACTCGTCAAAAAAGTTCCTCTTCTCCCCCTAGATGCATAATATACTATTTTGTTATTTTAGTTAGATTATGATTTAAAATTAATTTTTCTTCAATACAATCCAACGCAAGATCTAATAGAATGTTATCAAACATTGAAACAACGTCGAATGAAACTAAAGAATGTGTTAAAGGAACTTTAATTTTCTTCAATGCGTCTTTTAAATCCCAACGTTTTTTATTCGCAACATTATTTTTAACAAACGATTCAGTGTTTTCTGAAGCAGGTTTTAAAACATTTGAGATATATTTACCTAAGTTGTAAGTAGGAGATCCGACTGTGGACACAATCTCTATTTCAAACTTGGTTTATGCATTTTTGGTAAAGCATAAGCTTTAGCTAGAACACTATTAAGTGTTTGTAATTTATATGCCATTTGTTCATTTATTAATCTTTTTTTCTCTCATCTAATGACTATATCGAATCACATTTTTCTGAGCAAGTCTGATATTAAATCTTACGTTTGTCGGGAATTTAATGTTGAGTATTTTAAAAAAAAACTTGAAATCGGGTAAAAAATGGACGAATTTGACCGCGAAAATCCATTTCCGGATCACTGTGCGCTCCCCAACATCCTTGATTGAACGTCAAGTGTTCTAGAGGCTGCAGGTTACTGGAAAATCAAAATTCAATGAATAATAGATCAGTCGATCAAATTGAATTATGACTACTGTTTGTTCACGACTTTGCCCTTGCCAGATGAAGTGTTTTATTGCGAAGAAGTTCGTCTTTTCGTTTGCAATGGGAGATGATTCCGTCGCAATGGGACTTTAAGGGATGACTCGTACGATGAGAGGGTCGAAGTTGAAACTCTAGCAGCCGCGAGAAAGTTAGATTGCTCAAAGTAGTTGCTATCGTCGTCACCATCGCCACCAGTGTTCTTATCATCTCTCTTGGCTGAAGCGCTGTAAAAAACTGTGAAAGGGTGCTCTACCACGCGGACGAAAATTCGCGGCTAATTTATGTGCCAATTAATTGCTAATTAAGGCGCCGCTTTTTCGGGCAAATTAAATTCCCCCGTCTCTCCGTCGGGCAAAAATCTTCACTCGACGAACTAGCATGAAGTTGGCACTCTTCTTCTCTTGCTCCAAGTTTAAACTTCCTCCCCAAGCGTGTCCGCTCACAGGACTTCGTTTTTCCTTTTTCCTTCCGCTGCGAAACTTTCTGCTTTGCTTTTTCATTGGAGATCACCCTTTAATCGCCTACAGCCTTGTATATTCATTTAGCAAGGCTCCCGGATGTTTCAGAAAAAATTTTGCAACTTTGATAATCATTCTTCATTTCCGTTAGAGGCGAAATCTGTTAATCTAAATTAGAGAACTTCAACTTTGTGTGATTTTTTTCTCCTGTTTTTTAACAGTACGGGCGAAACAAATCAGTTGGAAATTGACGTGAAAATCTCTTTTTTGTGAGGAAATAAATAGTTAGTGTCATGAGGAATGAGGAAATCGACGTGAAAATCTCTTTTTTGTGAGGGAATAACTAGTTTACTGTCATGAGAAATGAGAACATAGGGAAAAGACCCCAATAGTGAGCCACCTAAGGTTAACATCAAATTCAATGCTGTATATAAATTGTCTCGGGCAAAAATGAAATACGATTGTTTGTATTTTGCGTAATTTACACCTTCTAACTTATTACATATTTATGGCAAATCTCTAAAGAATTATGAAATATTTACCAAAAATATATGTGCAAATGCATCCGTACTGAGCCACAGAAAGTTAATGTTGGGTCGTAATGTGCGTTAATAGTGAGCCACTTTAGCTAGGTAAAGAAGAGTAGCATTGGTAACTAGCGATATCTGTCGCCAGATGGAATATTGGCTTTGTAGGTAAATGCAGTCATTTTTTCTCGTGGCTCACTAATGACAACAAAAAATTAAATAAGCTGAGATTAATACTAAGCTACCGTGGCTTAGTATTGAAATATCTTTAAAAGTCAGATTTAATAGATTTACCACCAATTTAAGTGTCTACTTCGAGTGTTGAAGGAAATAATTTCAATTTTTTCGCTGGTCTGACAGCCAATTTTTACGATAAGTGCCATGGCCACTAAAATCAATCGCACTGCACACCTGTTCAATTAAATTGTGAATTACACGTTGCAACTGCCCACTGTTTATTGTTAGAATACTAAAACCTACATATCAAGGAAGTTTATGACACAAGTAACTTTAATATATCTTTTTACATTCTCATCATATGAGAAGGTATTAGATTTGTGTAAAATTTGACCCCTTCGTTTTTGTCAAATGTCGACGTTTTGAGACCCCGTGAACCCAAAATAGTACATTTCGATACGTGTGTGAGAGGTGATTATTTAGCGCACGAGACGTTTTTCGCACGAGCGAAGCGA
>JBAGKK010170679.1:0-23385 GCA_037177015.1 Euceroptres primus | reverse complement strand
AAGTCTTTCTTTTAGGTGTCAATTTTTGTAAAGAAAAATCAACTCAAACCTCCTAATAGCCAGCCGCCAGCGAAACCAAATCGTGAAGTCGGACGAGCTCGGGTTTGTGCTCGTGCATTTTCGGCTTTACACGAGACTGGTCTCCGCAACGCGTAACAGAGCCGACCCACCGACACGCTACGTTTGAATGTGTTTCTCCCAGATGGGAAAGTGGTGGGGGCCGAAAAATTCCACGTTCTGGAGACACTGTCTGAAGGATTTTGAAAGATTATTGGAGTGTAGAATTTTCTGAATAATTTTAACAGATTTTAAATAAGCTTTGAAAATTTTGTAGGATACTAGAAGTCATTTGTAGATTTTAGAAGATTCTAAATGATTTCAGAAAAACAGAGAAAATTTTAATCGGCTATGGAAGAGTTTGGAAGATTCCATAATTTGGATAGGAGTTATGGAAAATTTCGAAAAAACGTTAAAACTGTTTTTAAATGACATAAGTTTCTATTCCTTGTAATTCTTGGAAAATTAATTGGAATTTTGAACTAAAGAAAAAGGAAAAAGGGAGGAAAAAGTAATAAAATTCTCAAATAGAGGGATTTTGTGAATAGGGAAAAAATAGGTGAAAAGGGGGAATAAGGGGACTGACTGAGATCCCTGTATTACATATTCCTGTTCGAATTATAAACTTTTAAAATATAACAAACCAAAAGTCAAATTCCAGCATGGAAATAAGTTTCATTGGAGACTGAAATTAAAAAAAAATATTTCTATTTTCAACCAAAAAAGTGAGAAGTAACTGAACAAGAAAATATTCCTTCGTTTAAATATTTGTTGGCCCTTATCAGGGCCGATTTTTATCTTTGAAGACAAAGAATCTTTACAAAATAAACTTTCCTCTCAAAATTCCTCGAAATCATTAGTTCCAGTTAAGTCTGGAACTTCAGAAGCCACATATTCCAGGGTTCTCGCAATCATCCTGTACATTTTCTGGGAAAGTATAAACAACCAGAATAAAACCAGAAGACGCCAGTAAATTTGGAACACCAGTAATCGGGTCCGCATGGTTTTTTTATGTGCTAAATTATAGTTGCGACCGAAACTGATAAACTGAGGTCCTCGGACGTCAAGTTGCCGTGAAAGTATCGGGGCGAATAAATACTGAGCTCCGGAAAACAAGGCCTTTTATAGGCTTTGAAGAAGAAGAGCGAGCACCAATCAGAATCCGCTCCCACGCCAATTTACTCTGATTGGTGCGCGCTTTTTTCAGAAAAGTAAGATTTCATCCGCAAATTTGTACTACATAGTGGATTTTTTCCATCCTTATTTTTTTCGAACGTGAGTTAACACGTTTTATATAACAAGTATAACTAACACCTGATTAGGTAATCAAAATATATCTAATGTCAGATAAATAAAACAAATTTTAAGCGGGTCTCTCTGAAATTTAGAAATCTTTCACCATGTCACCCAAAGCAAATGGAAAAGCTGTTTAAAAAGCCGGAAAAGCTAGGAAGAATATGACTAAAATTGATATGTGAAAAGAAAAAATAAAGAAAAAGTGCAAGAGGAAGTAAAGTTGATATATATTTTAAGTTAAGAACAAAATATGCATCACAGGCTTTATAGTAAAATTATAAAACAATAAAGCCTTTAATTTTTCGAGTTAAATTTAATTATATGTCATTGACTTTTTACAAAATTATTCCCTTAAAAAATTCTTATTATTACCAAGACAATAAATATTTTTTAAATTAGTAATTTAAGATATTTTTATATTATACAATATATCTATTATTATGATTTATTTTTAAACTGCAGTTTGAAAATATTTACTGAAAATTTTTATATCATTGAGGCCTTATTGTTAATATGTATTATTTATTTTATTTATAGATAAATATTAATAAACTTTTAAACTTCAACTATAGAATATTTAAAATGTTTAAAAACACTAAAAATTAATATAGTTATTAATATTAGCAAAGTATATAATAGAAATTTAAATTCGAACTGTTCTCATAATGCATCTTAAAATTAAATTTTATTAATATTAAATTATATGTTTCCATTACTTTTTTTGAATTATAAATCACAGTTACGCTTATTATTAATAAAAAAATATATTCTGAGCCAGTATTTGTTAACAACATCAAGTTTTTAATTATTTTCACTTTTTCTTCAATGCAATTCAATGCAAAACCCGGACTACCTGATAGGAGCGCCACCTCGTGGATTAGTTTCACCGCCATTTCCCCTCCGGATACTAAGAGAATCTACTACTACATACACCTACAAGGTCGATGAATAGAGCTGTTTAAAAGCAAAAAATTATTTTTCATGAAAAAAATTTGAAACAAAAATTATTTATTTAATTCGCTGCCTGTACTAATGGTGGTTATCGTCAAAAAGCGTCAATTCGGACACCTGGTGGGGACAATGGGAAACACGTTCCATGACGCTGGAGTGGGGATAAGGTAGCACTGGCAGAGGGTTAAAAAAATTTCTTTTCACCAAATTTGTTCCTTAACACGTTGTTTACCAAATTTTTAAAAATAAAACGATTTTAATGAATGATAGCTTCTTTTTGGGAAAGACTTTACTTTGCTCAAACTTATTTTGCACGTAATTCAATAGGAAGCGGAGAGTGATTCTGATTGGCCTGCGTTCAGGTGGTGGGGCGTCCCATTTCTGAATAGCTATAAAGGTCAAGGTAACACGCTACCACGCTACCATATCTCTCTCAGCTCGAACGGTTCGCCTGAAAACTTGGAGATTAATAAAATGGGTTTTCTAAGCAACTGTAACGTTTCACTGAATATTAATGAAAATCCCGAAGTTAGGTTCGAGAAGTTGATCGAGTGGATCGAGTATCTTCAGCGAAAGAAGATTCTTCTTTCGAGACAGCCGAAGAAGAGTGTTCGAGAAAACCCTCTGGGATACAGAGAGAGCTGCTTAAGCTTGAGGATCCAAGCAGTTTTGGAACTGTCTCTCTCAAAGGCACATGCCTTAAAGTGTGTGGCAATTCTGGAAGAACTGGAAGACTGCATGGATTGGTTATAGAATGGTAATTCTAATATATTTGTCATATAAAAATCGGTCCTTTTCAGGACCAACAATCATTTCAACGAAGAAACAATTTCTTAATCAAATGACATGTTTTCTCATTTATAGTTTGTCTTAATTTTTATCAAGATTCGCAGTAGCGATTCGCCCCACAGTGGGGGAAAAAGTACCTTTTTTGGACAAAAATCGCCCGACAGTGCAATTCCCAACGGATTTTGATGGATTTTTTTTTTTAAATGAGCGTAAGGCTTTCAGGTATAACGGATAACTACGAAAAATTCACTTCGACCAAAGAAAAAATTTTTATTTAACAGAAAAGTTGAATTTTTGTTGTGAACTTCTGGGATGTACCATTTTTTTTAAGGTTTTCAAATTCATTAAAAAAGATCTTTAATCAACTATCTAGCAATGAATTGTCGGTCAGAGGAATTCAAATTCATTAAAAAAGATCTTCAATCAGCTATCTAGCAATGAAAGTCGGTCAGAGGAAGAAAAAAGAATGTTTATAATGTTATAAACAAATTAGTAAACAAAAGTTATTTTTCCCGATACGCAATAAATAGCTGTTTGAAATCCATACTTGTAGGAAATATGACAAAAATTAATGTGTGATTGCAATCAGTTATTTGGTAATTATTTAAACAACTGTACTTTTAAAAAATTTGATGTAATTTTCTCGCGCATCGGAAATTTTTTTTGAAAAGGTCAGGTTACTCAAAATTCAATTTCTCGAAAAAAAAAAGATGCCGTTTTCATATTCAGGGCTCTTAAAGTAAACATCATAAGCTTTGTTTTTCTTTTTTAAGAAAATAAAATAAAGTCTCTAAATTCAAAAAAGTCAAAAATATTTTTGATTTTGAAAAATGAAGACAAAATTTCGAATTTTTCAAATTATTATTTACTCAACTCGAAAGGCTATGAAAAAGTATATCGAAAACGTTAAGGGCAAAATTTTTTTATGTAATAAAAAATTAGTTATATATATATATATATATATTCAAAATGTAGGATGTTAGCACAAATTCCAAAAATTTCACTCCCTCTAGCTTGAAGAGTTTTTGATTTAAGTAGTCCATCTTTTTTGTGAGAAGTACCATCCAATAGGAGTAAACTTTGTGCAAGGTTGAGCCAGATCGGACAACTTGATTCTTTCGGGTGGGTACACTTCAGAAATTATGCCCCATATATAATAAGTACTGCTTATGTATACTCATTCGAAAGTATCAAAGATAAATGTTATCTACAAAAACTGTTTATAAAAATCGCTAATCGTAAATAATTTGTTATAACAATAATAACTGTTAATAATTCTGTAAATTTAAGAATTTGAAAGCGATTCATCAAAAAATTGTTTTTTTCACCTAAAAAGTTTAAAGTTGATTATTGTTTCTAATTTTGTTTATACATCACAGTGTAAAATTGCTTCTAATTTAGTAAATTGATTAAGATTTTTACATCTATAACACGGTGTGAAATCCGATATAAAATATGATTTTCACATGACTGTGTAAAACCTACGTTTTAGAATGCAATTTTAGTTAATATTTAAAATGAGTAAAAATGTAATTTTATTCTTTCTCGTAGAAACTATGCATTTTACATCATAAGGTAAATTCACATCTATTTTAGTAAACTAAACAGGAATTTATTTTAAAATTAATGTAAAATTCGACTTTACTCCACGTTGTAAAATCGATGTAAAGTACGACTTTACAATATGGTGTAAAGTTCGACTTTACAATATGGTGTAAAGTTCGACTTTACAATATGGTGTAAAGTTCATATGACGCTGTAAAATCGAAGTAAAGTTCGACTTTATATCACGATGTAAAATTCACCTTCACATGACGGTGTAAAATCGATGTAAAATTCGACTTTTCACAACGGGGAAAATAGACGTAAAGTTTGACTTCATATGACGTTGAAAAATCGATGTAAAATTCGAAGTTACGTCACGATGTAAACTTCGACTTCATATGACGGTGTAAAATAGATGTAAAATTCGACTTTACTCCAAGATATACAATAGATGTAAAGTTCGACTTTACAATATGGCGTAAAATTCGACTTTACATCACGATGTAAAATTCAACTTCATATGACAGTGTGAAATCGATTTAAAATTCGACTTTACATTACGATGTAAAAATAGACTTCATATGACAGTGTGAAGTCAATGTAAAATTCTGCTTCATATGGCAATGTAAAATCGATTTAAAATTCAACTTTACATCACAAATATAAAATTCGACTTCATATTGCGATGTAAAATCGATGTAAAATTTGACTTTATGCCACGGTGTGAAAGAGATGTAAAGTTCGACTTCACAATATGGTGTAAAATTCGACTTTAAATCACGATGTAAAACTCGATTTAATACGCCAGTGTAAAATCGATGTAAAATTCGACTTTACATCACGATGCAAATTTCGACTTCACATCACGATGTAAAATTCGACTTTACGTCACGATGTAAAATTTGATCTTACATCACGATGTAAAATTTGATCTTACATCACGATGTAAAATTTGATCTTACATCACGATGTAAAATTCGACTTCATAAGACGGTGTAAAATCGATGTAAAATTCGACTTTACATCACGACGTAAAATTCGACTTCATGTTACAGTGTAAAATCGATGCCAAATTCAACTTCACATGGTGGTGTAAAATCGATGTAAAATTCAACTTCACATGGCGATGTAAAATCGATGTAAAATTCGACTTCATATGGCGGTGTTAAATCTATGTAAACTTCGACTTTATATCACGATGTAAAATTAGACTTCATACGACGGTGTAAAATCGCTGTAAAATTCTACTTCATATGGCGCTGTATAATCGATGTAAAATTCGACTTTACATCACGACGTAAAATTCGACTTCATGTTACGGTGTAAAATCGATGTCAAATTCAACTTCACATGGTGGTGTAAAATCGATATAAAATTCAACTTCACATGGCGATGTAAAATCGATGTAAAATTCGACTTCATATGGCGGTATTAAATCTACGTAAACTTCGACTTTATATCACGATGTAAAATTAGACTTCATACGACGGTGTAAAATCGCTGTAAAATTCTACTTCATATGGCGCTGTGTAATCGATGTAAAATTCGACTTTACATCACGATGTAAAATTCGACTTCATATGGCGGTGCAAAATCGATGAAAAATTCGACTTTACATCAATTTACACATTACATCACAAATTCGACTTCAAATGACGGTGTAAAATTGATGTGAAATTTGACTTAAAATCACGATGCAAAATTCGACTTTATATGACGGTGTAAAATCGATGTAAAATTCAACCTCATATGGCGGTGTAAAATCGACTTTACATCACGATGCAAAATTAGACTTCATACGACGGTCCAAATTGATGTAAAATTCTACTTCATATGGCAATGTAAAATCGATTTAAAATTCGACTTTACATCACGATGCAAAATTAGATGTAAAGTCCGACTTTACGCCATGATATAAAATTCGACTTTACATCTCGGTTTAAAATAGACGTGAAAACGATGTAAAATGAGTTTTACACCGTGTAAAATCGTTGATAATTTAATAAATTGAATAGGAATTTATGTTAATACCAAGATCCATAACTGGTATTAAATCGCTGATAATTTAGTATATTAATTAGAATTTTATCTGTACTCACGTTAATAGCATGGGCAAACATTGGCCGAGCGAGGAAAAATGCGACGTCAGAATGTATATGATTGTCCTGCAACATGGAATGAATCGAAGGCAGTCTCTCTACGTATTCGTCGACGGTCATCGTCGACCCCAAAAATGTCCCAAACTGAACCAATGTGTCTTGACACTGATCGTACAATTTTCCTAAAAAGAAACTTTAATTATTTCAATTCAATTCAGACCTCATTTAAGATTTTAATCTTTAAGTTAAACGATATAACTAAATTTAGTTTTTAAGTATAAACAAAGTTTTTAGTTATATCAGTCTAAAAAAAAGTTTAAAAATTAGAATTTAAAATTAGAAATTACTTAAAACTAAAAAATTATTAATTTTTAAATACAGACCGACGAGTTTCAAGTGAGATCTGTCAGTTTCTCGATATACGACGCAATGTTTCTGCTGTGCCATTAGAAGACAAAGTGCAACTGCCAAATCCTGTTCACCAAGCGCTTCCTTCAATCTTTGCGATGACTTTTTCGTGTTTCGCACTTGACTGAAGTATCCAGCCTGAAATTTTATAGGTTTGCAATATTATTTTCCGAAATTCATAATTTTTTAAAAATAAATAAAATTCATTTCAGATAAAATTCCTTTATTTCTTTAACAGTCTTTAATTGTTATAAACAAATTAATGGATAAAACTGGCATACGCTGTACTTTCAAGGTTTAAATGCATTATTTATACTGATTTCATTGTTAAATTATATAAAGTTATTGTTTAATTACGATCAAACACTAAACAATAAAAGTCGTTAATTGCTGAAACAATTTTTATAAACAAATTCGCATATTTGACATTTTTGACCATAGAGCATTTTTTATCGGTGGAATCATTTATTTTCATCCCTAGAATAATATTTTTGCACACTAAATGGCCATCGAATAACATTGGCATTGTTATAAACTATTTTTATAAACAAATAAGTTAATTTGTTCATAAAAATTGTATATAATAATATTTTTGCATTATAAATTGCCATTGAACAACATTGACATTGTTAAAAACTTTTTATATATATATATAAGTCAGTGAAGTTGTTTACAAAAATTGTTTACAACAATGCCAATGTTGTTCGATATCAATTTATTATGCAAAAATATGATTTTAGAGATGAAAAGAAATAATTCCACAGATTAAAAACTAATAAAAAAATACACTTTAGGATTCAAGATAAAAATAAAAAATAAAATAAAAATGAAAAAAAGAGTAAAAAATAGAAATAAAAATAATTGTTTCATTGCGAATTTTCCGCTATATTTTGAAGTTAAAGCCTTGTTAAAAAAGCCAAAATTAATAAGAGACATGACTTCAAAATTACCCGAAATCACTTACATTAAAGAAAACATATAAACTGTGCAAAAACATTTTTTTCATAATTTTGACTAACAATAAGTATAGTGATCTCGATTTTAATAGTCAGGAAATGATTCCAATGATCACTTGCTTCAGGGAAAATTGTTTATAGCATAAATATCTCGTTCAACAAAAAGAGATTTTTTGCGCGGAAATCTTTGAAATGAATAATTTAAAATATTAAATTTATAAATACCTCGTTTTTCAAAAGATCGCCACCAGCCATTGCGTCCAATTGATCAGGTGTCATTTCCTCCGCAGCTTCGATTCCTGCCATTTTTTGCACGATCTCTTTCAAAATTAATAAATCGAGGCTGAAAACGAAACCAATTACGTACTAATTAGTTTCAAACCACCAAAAACTATCATTTACTTTTGACTTCCGTTAACTAATCAAGTTTCAATAGCGATTAGAAAACTCAACTTAAAAAGAATCATAAAATTAAAAAAGTAGGTTCAATAATACGTTGGGTCGAAAAAACAAAATTTTGGAAATCGAAATTGGAACTTTGTGGAAAAGTAGTGTATTAAGAACTTTAAAAAGAATAATTAATTTGGTGTCGATTAATGAACACCTTCTATTTGCGCGTTAGCAAAAAGTTTTTGAAAAAATTCTCATTTTCGTAGGTTTGATTATCGTATGTGCTAATTTTTTTTTTACGCTTTTGGAAGACTTATCCGTCTCCCGAAATTTTAATAGCCTTTTAATTAACGTTTCTCAGACAATAATTTATGTTTAATATATTCCTGCTTTCAAAAAAAATTTAAAGTCGACGGAAACGATGAGTTTTTACAGGTATATCAGGCTTTTCTACTAGTAAAGGTACACTCAAAAAAATTTTGATAAGCCTGGAAAATCATAAATGTAAAGACAGTAAATTTTTAAACATTTTTTAAAATCGTGTCAAATTATCTTAGTTTTTTAACTAAGTTTTCATAATTTGTTAACATTCTAGATATCAATTTTTAAATTTCCAAAATTTAAAAACTTTCCATTTCTTTTATCAGCTTCCTTTTTTTTTATTCATCATTTAATTTTCCATTTTTAAAATTTTCTATTTAAAGAAAAAGTTGAAATTTAGAATCATTAATATCATATTAGTATTTAGATAACAAATAAGTACAAATCATGTAGAAGATTAGAAAGTTCGGAAATTGGGACAATGAAATTTTGGAAAATTTTTTAAACGATTTAAAATTTGATAAGATTTGAAACATAAAAAATCATTCTTTTTAATTATTTTAACCGATCGGTGATATAATTTTGCAATTTTTAAATCTTCAAATTATCCAAGATTCCATTTTCACAATTTCCATTTTTCATTTTCCTAATCTTCATTAAGTATTCTGAAGTATTCATACTTTTGATGCTAATGATTACAAATTTTCAGGTTTTTTTATGAAAATTTCAATCGACCATTTTTCAGGAAAATTTATATCAATTGAAAATTATTTGACAGAATTTGCAAACTCTTTTGCAATCCATTAAAATTTCTAGAAATCTTTGAAAGTGATAATAATTATTTATAGTTATTATTATTGTAATCTTTCTTACGTGCTGAATTTTTCGAAAATAACACTTTGTTTTTTGTTTTGAAGTCTCTCAAAATCCCTTGAAATCTTTAAAATCTTTGAAAATGACATTTAATATATAGTTCTTATGTACTGAAATCTTTTTAAATCCCTTTAAATCTTCAAAATCTTTGAAAATGCCACTTAGTTTTTTTATATGTTGAAATATTTAAAATCCTGAAAATTGTTTGCTTAGAAATCTTTTAAAATCTGTTGAAATCTTTGAAAATGACACTTTGTTTTTTATGTGCTGAAATCTTTGAAAATAACACTACATATTTTTTAAGCGTCTGAATGTGAAACTAAAAATGATTTCTTGAAATCTTTTGAAATATTAACAAATCTTGAAAATAACGCTTTATTTTTTATGTTCCGAAAACTTGAAGTCTCTGGAAATCTTTTGAAATGCCATTTTATTTTTTATTTGCTGAAATCTCTTTAAATTCCTTAAATTCTTTGAAAAAACATTTTTTGTGTTAAAATCTCTTGAAATCTCTGGAAATCTTTGAAAATAACACTTTTGTTTTCTATGGTTTGAAATCCTAAAAAAGATCAATTTGTTTTTTATGTTGAAATATTGGAAAAGATCAATTTGTTTTTTATGTTAAAATCTTAGAAAAGATCAATTTGTTTTCTATGGTTTGAAATCTTTGAAAAGATGAATTTACTTTTTTTGCTAAAATTCATACTATGTTGTGTGTTAGTTGTACGGAAATTTTCGTAATGCTAGACACTACCAAAAATGAAAATGAAATTAAAATATTTCAAAGAATATTGCAAAAATATATTGTTTTCACATTGCAGAAAAATTTAAGGCTTGGAAAGTTAAAAATTTGCCTTTTCTCAAATACCAATTCTCCAAATTGAATGATTTCAAAGTTTAAAACATATTTTATGTTTAATTTCCCGAATTTTCGACTTCAAATTTTCCAATTTTGCTAATCATGAAGTTTTTTTTATCACACTTCGTTATCTTCTGATTTAAATCGTGTCAAATTATCTTATTTTTTTTACTAAGTTTTTATAAATTGTCAACATTTTAAGTATCAATTTTTAAATTTCCAAAATTTACAAACTTTCTACTTCTTTTGCTTTCTTTTTTTTCATTCATCATTTAATTTTTCATTCTTCAAATTTTCTATTTAAAGAAAAAGTTGAAATTTAGAATATTTAGATATCAAATAAGTACAAATCATGTTGAAGATTAAAAAATTCGGAGATTGGAACTATGAAATCTTGGAAAATTTGAAGATTTGAAACATAAAAAATCATTATTTTTAATTATTGTAACCAGTAGATGATATAATTTTGCAATTTTGAAATCATCAAATATTCCAAGATCCCATTTTCCTAATTTCCATTTTTCATTTTCCTAATTTTCATTAAGTATTCTGAATTATTTATACCTATGATGCTAATGATTACAAATTTTCACGTTTTTAAATAGAAAAGTTAAAGAATTAAATATTAAATTAATTAATTGATTAAAAATAGAAGAAACAAGAAAATAAAGTTTTCAAAAGCAATTTTAAAATATACGGGAACGATGAAAGAATTTTTTCAGGTGTTTGAGGTTTTTCTACTAGTAAAAGTACACTAGAAAAAATTTGATAAGCCTGGGAAATCATGAATTTCAGTGAATTAAAAAAAAACTGAGTTTTGTATTTTTTTTAATTATCTTTTTTCAGCTGACTTTAAAAGATCTTTATAACATTTTACTGACAAAAATACACTCGAAAAAAATTGATAAGTCTATGTAATAAAAAAAAAATATAATCGGTATGCTAAAAAGTAATTTTCGCATTTTTCAAAAATTATCTTTTTCCAAACAGTAATAAAAAATATATTTAACTTCTGATCGCTTTTTAATAGTAAAAATAAACTAGGAAAAAATGGGCAAGTCTAGAAAATCGAAAAAAGGAAGGCAGCAAGTTTCAAAAGTAATTACTTCTGTATTTCTCGAAATTATTTTTTTTTTTTGCTTAGTTTTGATGATATTTTTAAGCACTTAAATGGTTTCCGTTCAATTTTTTTTAAATTGTAAGAATAAGTAATTAGCATATTTTGTAATTGCTTATTTTATTTTTACTTAATTTAAAAAAAAAACAAATGATTGCTTATTTCACACACACACACACACATAAATTATGAGACTTCTTAGCCTATTTTGTGGACACCAAAATGTTTTTTTTAAAGTCAAAAATATATAAATAAGCAGTTACAAAATATGCTAATTACATATTTTTAATTCTGCCTATCACAAAAAAATGTTTTAAAAAACAATAGTATTTTTATAGTATAGTATTTTTATTAACGGAAAACACTCAGGTGTTTAAAAATATTATCAAAGACAAGTAAAAAAATAATAATTTCAAAAGATACAAAAGTAATTACTTTTAAAACTTGCTGCCTGCTTTTTTTCGATTCTCTAGACTTGTCCACTTTTTTCTAGTGTGTTTTTACTATTAAAAAGTCATAAGAAATCAAATAAATTTTTAATGCTATTTGGAAAATGATAATTTGAAAAAAAAATGATTTTTTGGAAAACAGGCTATACCTTTGATTTTGATTATCTAGACTTATACATTTTTTTTAAAGTGTATTTTTATCAGTGAAACGCCCTCAAGTGTTATAAAGATATTTTAGAGTCAGATGAAAAAAGATAATTTTAAAAAACACAAAACTCAGTATTTTTTTAATTTGCTGTGTTTACATTTATAATTTCCCAGGTTTATCACATTTTCTCTAGTGTACTTATACTAGTAGAAAAGCCTCAAATACCTGAAAGAATTCTTTCATGGTTCCTGTAGATTTTAAAATTGTTTTTTAAAAACAGGGGTCTAATAAACGCAAATTACTGCCTAGAGAACGTTAACTAAAAGGCTGTAGAAATTTCGGGAGACAGCTAAACTTCCAAAAAAGCAAAAACAAATTGGCAGATACGAAAATATCAAACCTATGAAAATAAGAATTTTTTCAGACTCAGTTTGCTAACGTGCAATCAGAAGGCGTTCATCAATCTACATCAAATTAATTATATTTTTTCAAGGTCCTAATACACTACTTTTCTACAAAGTTCCAATTTCGATTTCTAAAATTTTGTTTTTTCGACCTCACCCTATTCAATAAAGCCGGATTTTAAGCCTAGCTAACAATTAATAACCTAATTTGTTATTAAATGATAATTTTGACAAAATTCCGTTTTTACATTTTTAACGATTAAAAAAAGAAAATAAGATTTATAGAAGTTAAGAATTGGAAAAATTGAGTTCCAAGAGTTAAAATGTACTTCAATTTTTATCAGAGAGAAACTGAGAGTGCTCATGTCTCTTGGTACGGGCAATAGCAATATGTAATGCAGGGATCTCAGTCAGTCCTCTTATTCCCCTTTTTCCCCTATTTTCCCCCTATTATTCACAAAATCTCTTTATTTGAGAATTTTATACCTTTTTCCTCCATTTTTTCCTTTTTTTAAATCAAAGTTCCAATTAATTTTCCAAGAATTACGAGAAATAGAAACTTATGTCGTTTAAAAACTGTTTCAACGTTTTCTGAAATTTTCCATAATACGTATCCAAATTACGGAATTTTCCAAACTCTTCTATGACTGACTAAAATTTTCTTTGTTTTTCTGAAATCATTTAGAATCTTCCAAAATTTAGAAAGGACTTTTAAAATCCGACAAAATTTTCAAAGCTTATTTGAAATCTGTTAAAATTCTTCAGAAAATTCTACACTTTCCCATAATCTTCTAAAATCCTACAAAGTCTTTCAAGATCCTCGAAAATCTTAATGTTTTAAAATTTTCAAAAAATTGTCGAATCGGTTAAAATTCTCTAGAATTTTTTATTTTATTTTTTTATTTGGTGAAATCATAGTCCAAAGCCAAAATTTCAGACTGATCCATAATCTTCAAAATCTATTGAAATTATTTTAAATATTATAACCTGATCCAGAATTTTATAAAATTCTCTAAAATATTCTGCTCTTTCATAACCTTTAGAATATTCTAGAGATTTACATCAGAATTCTCCAGAATCTTTTAGATTCCTCTAAAATCTACAAAAACTCCCGAAATTTTCTTCGATATTTTAAATTATTCAATACTGTTCCAGAATCTTCTGCAATCTTCTAAATTCTTCTATAAACTTTTACAGTTTTTTTCGGTTCTTCCATAATAATTTGATAAAATGTTAAAGAATATCCTAAAATTGTTTAATATTCTGCAATATACGTCAGAGTGTTTCAGAATCTTCTGGAATCTTCAAGAATATTCTGAACTTCAGAATTTCAAGAATTCTGCGGAATTATTTAGAACTTCTAAAATCGATAAAAAACTCCTATAGGCTTAAAGAATTCTTCTAGACTATATTGTTAGAATCTTTTTAAAATTCTATAGACTCTGAAAAATTCTGGATATCTTTGTAAGAGTTAAAAATATCTTGGAAGATTTTAGAAAGTCCTAGAAAATGCTTCAGAATTTTAGAAGACTTTGGAACAATCAGGAAGCTTCTGAAAGATTATGATAAATTTAAATTATCACAATTATCATAATTAAATTTTCAAAAAATTGTCGAATCGGTTAGAATTCTTTAGAATTTCAGACAGATCCATAATCTTCCAAATTCTTTCAAAATCTATTTAAATTGTTTTAAATATTATAACCTGTTCCAGAATTTTATAAAATTCTCTAAAATATTCTGCTCTTTCATAATCTTTAGAATATTCTAGAGATTTACATCAGAATTCTCCAGAATCTTTTAGATTCCTCTAAAATCTACAAAAACTCCCGAAATTTTCTTCGATATTTTAAATTATTCAATACTGTTCCAGAATCTTCTGCAATCTTCTAAATTCTTCTATAAACTTTTACAGTTTTTTTTTTGGGTTCTTCTATAATAATTTGATAAAATGTTAAAGAATATCCTAAAATTGTTTAATATTTTGCAATATACGCCAGTGTTTCAGAATCTTCTGGAATCTTCAAGAATATTCTGAACTTCAGAATTTCCAGAATTCTGCGGAATCATTTAGAACCTCTAAAATGTATAAAAGACCCCTATAATCTTCAAGAATTCTTCTAGACTATTGTCAGAATTTTTCTAAAATTCTATAGGGGTCGTTGCCAAAAAGTTGAGAAATTTTGCCTATCGATTTTTTGAATAAAAAATCTCAGAACTAAGGTAGATGTGCCAGTAATCGTACCGGTCCCAGTAATCGTGCAATTGGCACATAACCTAAAGAAATAATTATAAAAGGTCTTTAAAAAAGTATTTAGTAACAAGAAATAACGAGCTTTTTATTTTATTTAGTATTTTTTTCATTAATTGTGATCCAAAGTAAAACAAAATTATCAATTTAAGAGAACAAGAATCATTTTTGTAGTGGGGATAAATAATTTACTAAATAATAATTACTAAATAATTTACTAGATAAATAAATAATAATTCATTATGTGAGAAAAGTTCCAGAGTGGACATTCAATAAACGCAGAAAAATAAATTTCAAAATTATTTTTAAAATACGTAGGAGACAAAATTTTTTAAAAATATTGTATAAAATTTTTTTTTCGCACTTCATATGACTGTATCTCCAAATTTTCCATTATACTTTTATTTAATTAACACTTTTTAAAAATGGGTTACCGAGTGGACATTGTTATAAATCATACGGTACATAATTTCGACTGCCCCTATTTGAAACAACGTAACTCATTTTTGAGCATTGTCAGACGGACGTAAGTCAGGCGCTGCAAGTGGGACAGACACCCGTCTGACAATGCGCAAAAATTGTTTCAAATAGGAGCAGTCGCTTTGTAGATATTTTCTGAAGTTGCGAACAATAAACATTTTTATGCTTATACGAGCACTTTAATAGGACTAAAAGTAATGAGTCTTTGATTTTGTTAGATTTTTTAAAGTGATTTTTTCCGAATTCTAACCTAAAATATGAGGGTTACTGAGCAGACATGAAACTTCAGGGACAGACTTCTAAACATTTATAGACATCTTCAAATCTAAAATATTTATCCTAATTCATAATTTTTAGACTCGCTAACTTTATACAAATGACTCGTATAAGTATCAATCATTTATAAAATTTCGCTGTCATTATTTCGCAATTTAAGATTGTGAATCTGTACTTGGGGACAGGTTACCGAGTGGACATTTTGGGTATATTTTAATTTCCCATTTCTAAACAAAGGCGCCTAAAATTTTGAAACTATACTAAAAAATACTTCGATGTGAGTATTTATCCCAGTGGTATTCAAAAAGTACTATCCCAGTGGTTTTCAAAAAAATATATTAAATAATGAAAATGTGTAAAACTGTCGTGACTTGAATTTCACAACTTTTTGGCAACGACCCATAGACTCTGAAAAATTCTGGATATCTGGGTAAAAGTTCAAAAGATCTTGGAAGATTTTAGAAGGTCCTAGAAAAAACTTCAGAATTTTATAAGACTTTGGAACAATTAGGGAGCTTCTGAAAGATTATGATAAATTAAAAAAAAATCCTGTAAGATTCTAAAGGATTTTGAGAGATTTCAGAAGATTTAACGAATCTATAGTACAAGTATTTGGAAAATTTAAAATAGATTTCTAGAAGTTTCTAATAGAGGTTGTCGAAGAAGAAGATAGATAGAAGATTTCATGAAAGACAATTCTAGACAATTCTAGAGAACTAGAAAGATTTTGAAAGTCTAAAAATTTGTGGAGTATATATTTTTTAAATTCTAGACAGGAATATATAAGAGTTTTAAGGATTTTTCGTAAAATTCTGGAGAATTGCAGCAAACTTATTTCGGAAATTTTATTCGTCGAATATTTAAAAATTCGTCAATTTCATAATTGGAAATATTAAATTTTAATTGATAATTTGGAAATTTAAATTTTTATCCGAAATTCTAGCAGCCGAAAATTCACACACGCACACACACACACACACACGCACACACGCACGCGCGCGGGAATTTTCGCGCAGTGTCATTTTTTCAAAAAGAAAAAAAAAAAAAAAGTTTCAAAACGAATCTTAAGGAACGCACTTTAAGCTTTTTTCCTACATTCTAAATACATGTAGAAAATCATTTTTTAGCTTGGTCAATGTCTTTGCGCATGCGCGCAGCTTGCACAAAATATTTAAATTAATAAGTCTATAAATTTAATTGAATGAATAATATTTTATGAATGGAAGATGCAAGAGGGTTGTTTATTGTTTTTAAATGTTTAGGATACTTTTCAGTAGTGTGTAAATCATCATCTTCTTGATTAAAAATATATAACGAGTGTCTAAATTTTCACTTCGATTATTGATGAAAGCTCAATATTATTCCAATTTAATTGAATTAATAAAAAGATGGCGACTCACTCCTGACTACGATCCAACTTGTTCGAGCTTCTAGTGAGTGCTGAACTTTGTATGATTTCGTTTCGTGAAAAATACGTAATTCTGATTAAAATTTCTTTTTCTATTGCGCGCAGCTTTCTTTTGAGCTTCTGCTTAACGTTTTGTTGCCTACTTTTGCCTTTTACGCAGTAAAAATTAATTTTTGCTCAAAGTTTTTGGAAAATTTTCTGTGCATGATACTGTCATTCAACTTAAACAAAATAATAAGATCGATAAAATAAAATTTTTAAAATAAAGACAAAACAATTAATTTTGATATCATTATTTTCTTCTGTATAATTAATTCTCAAAAATCGATATCTACAGAAGAGAAGTAAATTTTGAGATTAGACAATATTATTTTTGTTTAGGATGTATCACGAAAAATGTACTTTCAATAAAGTAAGCAAATGAAATGATGTTTAACGTTTAATTAAATTTTAGTATTAAAAATTCGTTGAAGTTAATTTAAAAATTAAAAATATTTTCTTAAACTCTTCTCTAATTCAATTTGTTAGAAAAGGGTGAACTTATCATGATAGATTTATTTGCCGAAAACTTGATATAAAAATGATCTGAAAATTTGCCTTTTCGATACATTTTGCGTTAAATAACAAAGTATAAACAAAATTAAATTTAAAAATTAGGCTCCGCACGATTCTCATAAATTTAGTTATCTTTAATGCGTGGAAAGAAATTTGCAAAAATCGGATGAAAACTCAAGACGACCTTTTTGAACAAAAATTTCTGTTGCAATTAAAATTGATATTCTTTTGAATTTTAATTGTTGAAAGAAATATTGCACTCTCAGTTTCTCTCTGTTTTTATTAACTTAAAAAAAAAACAGAAATATTTTCCCCAGGCTAAAAAATTGTCATTTTACTTTCAAGAAAAAAATAAAAAGGGAAAAACTTTCAAACTTTAAAAAATTTGCATTCAATCTCTATTGAAATCGTTCCATCTAATTTCATTTCTCATCTATTTCATCTAAATAAATTTTTAATCTACTTTTATATGGAATTCTCTCCAAAGGCAACTAAAAACTGATTTACGATTTTTTGTTCTTCGAAAAAGCAAAAGAAACTTTTTTCGTTATGAATATTTTCAATTCTGAAAAAGCTGAGAGGTTACAGGAGAAAGTTTTGGGACTTGTGAAAGAAACTTTAGTTTCCCTTACGGAGGCGAAAATCTGAGATACTTTCACCGCTTTCCCCAAAATTTTGCAACGCGTCAAGCATTTATAACATGGTATAAGTGAAAATTAACCACTGGGAAAATTTTCGTTCCTTTTCTTTTCTCCGTGGTCCAATTTTCTCTAACATTTCCTCTTCTGATTTTTAATCTCGCCTTAATCTTCCAATCGTTCTTCTCTGTTCCGTAAATTCTGAAAAAAAGAACAAATTCTTCAATAATCTGGTAAAATTATTTAACATGTTCAATATATTTTGCAGGATTTTAATTCTTACCTTCAACTTCAAGTTCCTTCGACGAGATTAGGATCTCGTCATTTCCATCCGGCGTTGAATTTCCAAAATTGTTTTTCATTTTTCTTGTTTTACTTCTATTGTGGAAAATTTTTCATCAAAGTAAACTTTCTGTATTTATTTTCTAAATTCGTTGTGATTCTCCTTGCAAGAAATATTTGTATTTCCAAAATAATTTGTCATTCTCGGCAGTTAAAATTATTGTAGCAAAAAATCCAACGATATATTTGTTATATATTTTTTTCAGTTTTAAATTAAAATTAAAAGTTTCCTTTAATATGTGTTCAGTGATTAAAATCCTCTTCATCAATTTCCGATTCCTCGCATTTATTTTCCTCGGTTTTCCTTTTTCTTTTCTGGCCTTTAATTTCCAGAATTCTTTACAAGTGAAATTTCCAGAATTCTTTCCAAGAAAATTTCCAAGAGAAATTTTCATTTCTCTTACTTTGCTTTTATTATCAAAAATTTTCGATCAAAGTAAACTTTTTATGTTTGCCAAATTATTTGTGTCTCCATGTAAAATTAAAGTGGTTTTCCTTGGGAGAAATATTCGTATTTCCAAAATCATTTGCAACTCTTTGCAGTTTCAATTATTTTTGCACGAAAAATTCAACGAAGATTTTGTGTATTATCTTTATTTTTAAATTAAAATTTTTCTTTATGTGTTAGTTCAGTAGTTGAAATCTTCTTCAGTAATTTTCAATTCTTGGAAATGATCTTCTATCCATCCAACAATTTTCATTTGAATACTCATTTTATCTTTCAATCTCCGTTTTTATCCTTCAGTCTCAGATTTTTATTTTGCAAATCCTCTTTTATCTTCTGCTAAAAAAATCATTTCTCCATTGAGTTAAATGATCCAGCAATTTCTTTAAATTCGTCTCACTTAAAAATACCAGTTTTCAAGAAATACCTAAAAATTTATCTAATATTTCTTCTTTCTTTTTAAAGAATTCGAGTTTCGTTTCATCGCTGATTTCATGATTGAAATAACTCATAGATTTATTAACAATATCCAAAATGACTTTGGTTCTCTCCTGATTTGAACAATTTGCCCCTCTCTCCTCTTCATAGTAAATTGGTTGTGGTTTTAAAAAATGATTCTCTTCTCTTGATTCGCAGATCCATTTGGAAATCCTGAGCCTCGCAACTGGACGAACTTTCCTTTCACACTTCCGCTGAAAACTTGGGTCAAAGTCTCTGACGTTGGTGCTTTACGCTAAGTTAACTGGCGGCAAGAAAAACGCACCAGCCTCTCCAGTTTCTAGTGAAACACAACAGACATTTTAAGACACAACGAATTTCCTTCCCTCTTAACAATCTGCAATTTTCCACAACAAATTACAATATTCACTGAGTGACGCAACTATCGAGAAATTCACGACAGTTTGGATCGTTGCAAAGAATTTTTTACCGCAGTTTTAAAAATTACTAGCGTTCTTTTTCTTCTGCATCTCTCAGCCTGTGAATTTTTTTTTCAAAGGGCCGATTTCTACTTTTTAAGGACACATTGAAAACTTCGCATGTTTTAAAATTAAAAAATAAATAAAATAAAAATGAAAGGAATTTTTCCGAGCGAAAAGATTTTGGCAATGTGCTAAGTTTTAATTCTGGAAGGTTGTTTGTAGCTTGTTTATAATTTTTTTTGAGATACTTACCTTTTCTGCGCTTTAAGTTGATTGGCTACATATTGTAGTAGGCCGGTTAATTCGATATTATACTTTTTGAAAATGGCACCGCAGAAAGAGGCAAGCGACTGAAGCCAGAGGGAAATGCTGGTTCCGTCGTGTTTAAATCTATCTCGATCGGCACCTGCTAAAGCTTCTACGAGGCAATATCCAAGCACGTCGTACGATATGTTCGTTAGGTACTTTAACGAATCCACCACTGGTCCTGAGAACAAAATTACAATTTTTTAGAAAAAAATTACCATTATTGAGAACAAAATTACAATTTTTGTAAGGGCATGTACCAAACTTTTAATGAATAAAACTGGCATATGGTGTATTTTCGAATTTAAATGCATTTCTTATACTGATTTCGTTGCTAAATTATATAAAGTTAATGTTTAATTACGTCCGAACACTGGACGATTACAATCTTCAATTGTTTAAACAATTTTTATAAACAAATTCACTTATTTGGCATTTTTTAACATAGAAAGCTTTCCCTTTCTGTCTAGTAATTTCTTTTCATCTCAAGAATACTATTTTAAGATATCAAATTGCGATTTAACAATTTTTCATAGTTATAAACAATTTTTATAAACAAATTTACGACGTATTTGGCATTTTTCTAGGTAGAACATTTTTCTTTTCGGTTGAATCATTTCTTTTCATCTCCAGAACAATATTTTTATATAACAAATTGCCAATTAACATTTTTCATTGTTATATATAATTTGGCATTTTTTAATATGCAATATAAAGCATTTCTTATCGGCGGGATCATTTCTTTTCTTCTCTAGAATAACATTTTTGCATAATAAATTACCATCCAACAACATTGGCATTGTTATAAACAATTTTTATAATAAATTCACTTATTTAGCATTTTTGAACGTAGAAAATTTTTCCTTTCTGGGAATTCATTTTTTTCATATCAAGAATAATATTTTTAAACAATATATTTCGATTTAACAATTTGAATTGTTATAAACAATTTTTATAAACAATTGTTATAAACAATTTTTATAAACAATTGTTATAAACAATTTTTATAAAATGTTTATTAAAATATTTTGAAAAAATGTTCTTTTGATAATTATGTGGAGCCCGAAAATTAAAATAATCATTCTGCTATCAACAAACTTTGAATCAAGTAAATAATGCTAAAAGCGCTAAATTTATTTATAAAACTAACATAATATGCTTGTTCAACTATTTTTGCCTGAAATGTCTGTCAAGAAACGCTAAACAAGCGAATTTGTTTATAACAATGACAACAATGACAATTTATTGGAAAAACTAAATAGTTCAGAAGAAGAAAATTTTCGAAAGTTTATAATTTTACCGAAATTGAAAATTCCCGACAGAAAATGCCAATATTGTAAAATCACGGACGCTGTAAAATTCCCGACATTAGAAAATTTTCGACATTGGAAAGTTCCCGCAAGAAAACGGCTTAATACGTAAATAAATAATTTAATAAATAAATGTATTAAAGTTATTCTTAGAATATTGTTAATTAAATTATTATTAAAATAATTTCTTTATTCAAAGGATTTTGTAATCTTTTTCGGGAATTTTGCAGTGTCGGAAATTTTTTTCGTCGGGATTTTTCAGTCGTCCCAAATTCCCGAAAAAATTAAGAAATGTGTTAATAAATAATTTATTTAGATAATTTGATCAATCGGATAATTTGAACACATTTTAAAACAGAAAAACTTTAATAAATTTATTTATTAAATTATTATTTTAATTATTTATTTATTAAAACAATTTTTTTTCGGGAATTTTCTAATGTCGGTGATTTTACAATATTGGTAATTTTCTGTCGGGAATTTTCAATCTCGGTTAAAATTATAAACTTTTGAGAATTTTTCAGTGTGGAGAATTTTAAATTTTCGGCGGTCTTATATCGGGAATTTTAGTTTTCGACAATTTTGCAGCGCCGGAAATTTTCTTTGCCGGAATTTTTCAGTCGCCTCGGCCTGAAATTTACTGTTCAAAAAAGTGTACAGTCTTTAATTTTAATCGTATTTGAAAGTCTTTTTTTTTTGTTAAATTGAAGTAAATTAAATTTCTAAGGAAACTGCCAAGCCGCTTTTTTCATTTTTGGTTCGTTTATATTTATTTGTTTATTACAAACTGTGACAAAAGCCGTGATTTTGTAGAAAAGCATTGTTTTAAAACAATGCTGGGATACTCCTGGAACAAATATAATTTGCATAACAATCGGTTCCATTGTTATAAATAAATTAAGTAAATAAATTAACAGGTTGGGGTTTTACGGTATAAAAATTTTTTTTGTTGCAAAAACTTATACAAATCTTCATGAATGTGAATGTAAAGTGCAAAAAGTTATAAATAATTAAAAATTATTATTGGTCTAAACAATTTTTTAAAAATATTTTTTATTTTATGAAAATCATAGGCTTTATTTTCATGTAATTTGCTTTATACGATCTTAGAAATTGTAAATGACAATCAAGCTATGACGAGAACATGCATTTTTATAAACAAATTTAATGAACAAAAACAAAATTTTGGCATTTCCTTGTTGAAAAAAAATTCTTTTTTTAACTAATCTACTTTCAAATGCGACAAGAAACATGTACTGCGTCACTTAGATTTTGCAGATTAAATTTATGCATTGTTATAAACAAATCTAATAAATAAAAGCAAACCACTTTAAAATACTTCAATAATCGTAGCTAACGACATATAGCTGTTAAAAATTAAACTTATTCATTTCTATAAACAATTATAATAAACGGAAGCAAAACTCTGGTATTTTTGCGTTGAAAATTTTTTTCAACTCATTCACTTTAAAATACCCTAAGAAACGTGGTCAACGACTCATCGTTCTCGCAAATTGTGATCCTATATTTGTTGTAAACAAATGTAATAAACAAAAGCAAAATTGAACATGTAAACGCAGAAAAAGTTACTTTTTTACGTAATTTATTTTTAGTGATAAATATTAATAATTTATTTTATTTATTTATTATTTATTTATTTTTACACTCGTCGCCGAATCGAGAACCGGGCTCGGGGGTAGACGGTTCTCGATTCGAAGCTTCCGAGCGAGCAGTCTTATGTCAACATTCAGGACCGCGTATATAGTCTCTGAACGTACAAAAGTAAATGCGC
>JBAGKK010170459.1:0-45965 GCA_037177015.1 Euceroptres primus | reverse complement strand
TCAATATATTTAAATATATTTCACATTCACCCTGATATTTTTCAATAATATACAAAAACTTCGTTTGAATCTCAGTTTAAAGAAATAAATAATACCTAGGCCCGCGTTTCCAGATTTTTATTATCCATTTCCTCAGACTCTTCATTAGAGTCCTCGAAATCCGAAGAGGAATCATTGGATTCTGTAGATAATTTAGGAACCCAATCGTGTTTAGCAATTTTGGCCATGTAGGAAATTTTCATATCACTTTCATCAACCTCCATCTTCCATATTGTATTCCCGGAATGGACGCCACCTTCTTCCACGCTCGCATTTTTATTCGTTGAAAACTTTTTAGGCAAACAATTTCTTGTCTTGACATTATTTTTGTAACTTAAATTGTATCGGCAAAAAATTTGAAAGTTCAATTTTATGAAAAATAATTCTCTGGCCATAAAATTGTTTAGCCTACGTAAAACTCACAGAAAGTCTTCTTTATATTAACGTATATTTTTAAAAATATTTGACAAAATAACAAGGTGGCTATTTCTATAAAACAGGAGTCAAGAAAATTTGTTTGTGCATGAAAGTTAAATTTTTTTATTTATCTCGGAAATGGTGCAAGATATCATAAATGAGTAAAAGAACTTTTTGTAGAATTTTTTTAATTGTGCAGACTATTTTCTTAACATTTTTTCGTATCTGTAGTTGTTTTCGACAAAAATGCGAAAAATCCAATTTTATGAAAAAAATTCTCCTGACCACAAAAGTTATTCAGCCCGCATAAAACTCACAAGATGTCTTCCCTATGATATTAATAATTCAACAAAAAATTTGAAAAAATATAAATGTAGAATTTTTGAGAAAATTGACTATAAATATTTTCACAGAAACTGCCGTCATTTTGTTAATTTTGAAGATTTTCTAAATTTTCTGGCAGATTTTGAAAGACGACGATAAACAATACCAGAATCTGAAAAGAAATCTTAAATATCGTAATTAGGTCAAAAGTTATAGGAGTTTAAAGAAAAAAATTTGGGTTTTTTAAAAAACAAAGCAAAAAATTTAAATACCCATAACTTAATAGAAATTTTTTTTCACAAATCGCAAAAATACGTATGGCCTAATTTCCTCTAAAAAACAACATATTTTGTCCCCGAGAGATTCTGCGACTTCAAGTATAGAACCTTCCTGATTTGAAATGGATTCGGTGAGGTATTAAAAATGTGGATATTACCCCGAAACATTTAGATATTATTGCACAACATCTCAAACTTTTTCTTTAATATACGAGATGTTACTGCCCCCGTAGCACGGAATATTCTATTCACATTCCTGGAATATTCCATTGGAACATTGGGAATTTTATAACAATATTGCAGGAACCTTAAAATGTCCTACATCTGGAATATTCCGGAGGAATTTATTGAACATATTCCTGCGGAATATTGGAACATGATCCTGAATATTCCCTGATTATTCCTGTAGAATATTCCTGGAACGATGTACAGTGAGGCAAAAAAAAAAAACGTCCGTGTACAAATTGATTTTTAGAAGACAATTTTTATTCGAATTGAACGTTTTTTAAAAAAAATAAAACTTAAAAAACTCCGCATCGAACTGACATGGCGGATTTTTGCAAATTTTTAATTTTTTTTATTTAATAACAAAAATAAAAAAGAACGAAAAGAAAGTAGTAAATAACTTTCTTTAAGAAATCATCAATTGTTATCAACTGATAGCCAGAAATTATTGCTAAGTTATTTTAAGTATATTCCACAAGAAAAACGCATTTTTTAGTTTACAAATAAATTAGTCGAGAAAAATTTGTTTATAACATTGTTAATAACAATAAAAATAGTGGATCGTTATCGAAGTATCTAAACGAAGTTTTAAAATTTGGTATTAACAGTTGATTACGCTAGAAAACAAAGTTTAAGTGCTGAAAAATAGCCAAATAATGCATTTGTTAGTTTAAACAATGATCAAATGTTAGCAATTCATAGAAAGAAGTTATTGCTAAATAACTGGCTCTTAAGTCCGTGAAACAAGTTGAATTTTATTTATAAATACTTAACGTGATAAAAATTTGTTTAAGCAATAGTTTATTTAAACAATTGAAACTATTGAAGCAATAGTTTACAATACAAATTATTTATTGTCATCGAAATGTCCTTAAAAATTAAGAAGTTAGTTATTTACAGTTGATTGTGTCGAAAGAACCAAGTTTGTATGTCCAAAAACAGTCAAATAGTGCATTTGTTAATGAAGATTGTTTAAACAGTTATCCATTTTTATTGGATGA
The DNA here is from genome assembly GCA_037177015.1 of Euceroptres primus. Taxonomy (NCBI): domain Eukaryota; kingdom Metazoa; phylum Arthropoda; class Insecta; order Hymenoptera; family Figitidae; genus Euceroptres; species Euceroptres primus. Next base: position 43,681 of record JBAGKK010170459.1, on the reverse strand, counting down.
CCAAATATGATACTTAGGCTTTATTTCCAGGTAATATATGATTGATTTCGTAAAAAAAACTTTACTTATTCCATCGTAAATAACCAATATAGATAATTGTTTATAAAACTTGCTTATCAAATTAGAAGTTTTATATAAGCATTTATTAATTCAACTAAAAAACTTTTTTTATCCAGAAATTGTTCAAATTTAGTGCGAATCAAGTAAGGAATCGCTGGAAAACCCTACGAAACCATTTTCATTCACTTATTTGTTTATAACAAATTCAATACATTTTGTAACATTTGCGTTGCTATTGGAAGTCTTTTATGGATAGTTGCTTTATGTTTTCTAGGTATTTTCGAATGAATCAAAGTATTTGTTAAAAGCCGGTACACTTCAAAAGTCAATTTTTTTTCATTTTTGTTATTAAATTTAAAAAAACAATTTTTTCAAAAATCCGCCTTAACAGTTCGATGCCGAATTTTATTAGGTTTTATTTTTTTTAAAAAGTTCAATTCGGATGACAATTGCCTTCTGAAAATCAATTTGTCCACTGACGTTTTTTTGCCCCACTGTGTGATTCTCTGGAAGTTTCTTGAATGTTCTCGTGGATTATTCCAGAAACATTGCCCCGAAACAAACTAGAAAATTTTAAAAACAAATTTATTCTTAACAGTTCTCTCATTCGGCTTTATGAGAGTGAATCATAAAAATCTATTAATGCTTTTTGGGTATTTATTTTATTTACATACAGGAAAATTTTTCAGACATATACTTCTTTATATGTAAATATGTCTAAATATTCTAAGCCTTTTTGAATCGACTTATAAATTGTCTGGTCCCAAAAACTTTAAAACCCCAGAACCCACAGTGGTCTGTTTCAGGAATTTACTGTTCAAAACCTACTAGAGCCTTCAATTCTAGACCGTTTTAAACTTTTATCTTTTGGAATTAAAGCTAATTAAATTCTTAAGAGAAACGAAATATATGATTTTTTAATTGTTTATATTATTTTTATTCAAGTAAAATGACAAAAAGAGACGTTTCTTGAAGAAATATTTTTTCTCAGCGTCTAGCATATAAATTTATACGGAATCAACTCCAATCTTTCATTGGAAATTAACAAAAAGCAAATAATTCATTTATTATATAGTTCATTTGTGATGAACAAATTAAGTGAAAAAATGTAGCAATCATTTTTTAAACGTTATTTTTTGGGCGTTTAAATGAGTTTTACTGTTGCGAAAATAATAATCAATTGGAGATAACAGTTAGCAATCATCAATGAAAATTGTTAAAAGCAAATTTTATAAAAGAATAAGTAGATTCCTTATTTCCTCCATTACGATATTTTTTATTTCCAGTAGAAATCCACGAAATGTTCCCCATGTGATGTATGAGGATGAGAATTTATCACTAACAAGTATCGCAATTGTTATAAATAAAGGTAAACGAATGACCTATTTTTGGCGCTTTTACGCAGAAAAAACTCGTTTTCTACTAATATACAACTACTTGGCTGATCAGAATTAGTTGAATACAAAATTTTGTTGAACTTCAACAATAAACTTCGTTATAAATAATTTCTAATGCACTCAATAAACAAATGAACAGTTTTCGTCCTTTTTTCGCGGAAAAAAATTATTTTTCATCTAACGTGAGACGAATTATCGTATATAGACTTCGTTTAGTACGAAATATTGCCAGAAACTAAAAATCAGATTTGTTATAAACAATTTCTGTATAAATACAGAAATACAAAAAATATAAATATATAAAAGTATAAATACAAAAAAAATCTTATACAGAAGTTTAGATAGATACAGAAATTGTTCATAACAAATTTGATTGCTAGTTGCTGACAATATTTCTAACTAAACGAGGTATGATATGATAATTCGTCGCACTTTAGATGAAAAATAATTTTTTTCTGCGAAAAAAGGAAGAAAACTGTCCATTTGTTTATTGAATGCATTAAAAATTATTAATAACGAAGTTTATTTTTTAAGCTAAGCAAAATTTTGTATTCGACTAATTTTAATGAGCCAAGTAATTGTACATTAGTCGAAAAAGAATTTTTTCTGCGACAAAGTGATAGAAATAGTTCATTTGTTTATAAAATTTATTTATAACAATTGTAACTATTGTTAAAATGATAAATTTTCGTAGTCAGACATCACATGAAGAATACTTTGAAAATTTCTACCCGAAATAAAAAATTTTGTTATCGAGGAAATACGAAATCTACTTATTTGTTTATAAAATTTGTTCGTAACAATATTCATTGATGATTGCTAGCTGATATCTCCAATGAATTATCATGTTTGCAATGATACAACCCAATAATTCCGAATAAATTCATGTACCAGGCGATGAGAAAAAATTAAAAAAAAAAAAACGTCTCTTTTTTGTTACTTTACTTGATTAAAGCTAGTATAAACAATTAAGAAATCACAAATATTACTTCGTATGTCTCTTAAGAATTTAATTAGCTTCAATTTTTAAAAAATAGGTTCAAATCGAACAAATATCGATCAAAATTGAAGGCTCTAAAGGGTTTCGACAAATAAATTCTTGATCCAGACCACTTTGGGACCACGGTTTAAAATTTTGTCAACAATCTGCAAAAATTTGACAATTCACTTTTTACCAAATAAAAGGAGATTAGGGGGTGAGAGGTGAAAAAAATATCAGTTTTTCTTACGCACCCCAATTTATATATTTTTATGATTGAAGCATTTTTTAAAACTTTTATTGTTGGTATTTATTTTTCATAAAGTAAAGAAATATGTCACCAAATTGCGTATTATTCCGTTTTTTAGTTCACTGTCAATCCACTCATGAATTTCGCCTTTCTTTTTTCCGAGATTTACCCATGCATCCCCCTAAAATTATTACTTGCGTATTGTTTATTTTTATTTTGTTTAATAGAAAGAGTTAAAATGTAAAATAATTAGGTAAATAAGGTTATTTTATAACTTTTTATAAATAGCTTGTTCCTCATGTTAATACTTGTTAATATTTATTTATATAGGTATATATATATATATATATATATATATATTTTACATTAATAGTTCCTTACATATGTACAGAACATGTTTAAATATGCTATGAATAAAATTGAGCAATATCATGTGTCTAATAACACGATTTTTATGGTTTTTAAAAGGAACTCGTCTTAGGATACTGGGGTCCGTACAACGGGAAAAATTCAACTTTTTTACCATTGAAATTTATGGTTTTTCAACCGTTTTTTAAAACTTTTAAGCATGTGAACTGTGTAAAGCATATAACAAACTATGACGCCAATAGTCGCTTATGCTTTTTAAATTACTTAAACTTTATACTTTTTTTACTTACATTTTACTTAAACGCAAACTTTTGTAAAATATGTTTCTTTGTTGCATTACAATCACATAGATATTTTGTTGCAATCAATGCAAACTTATCAATCAATTTGTTTCAATAGAGCCAAATTTATAATTACGTTAATCTTACAAAAATGTATTGGTAACTAATTATATTTTTAATTAGTATTTGAACAAACGTATGATTTTGAATGAAATACACGTCTTTCAAGAAGAAACATTCATGCAAATTATACAAGAATATCACATAAAGGATAATGATCCTGGAGTTAACCACATTCACGGTTCTAAACCGTTGTGTAAATATACTTTCAGCAGAGCTGGCAGGACTCACCGAGAACTCGAACCATACTTAATTAACCTTTCTGCTCGAAAGATTTTCTTAGATTTTACAATTTCCGCTCTAATTGTAACTAGCTTTCATCGCCAGTCTTATTAATAATACAGTTTATTTTCATCCTGCTTTCTGATTTGTCTAGTCTTTACTTTCATTTTTTTAACATTTTATTTACTTTATTTATTTGTTTTATTTCCTTCCATTTTTTATCTTTCTTGAAAATCTCAAGAAGGTTGCAGGCGGTCAATGCAAAAAGCTTTGACTCTGTTATTAAAAGAGTCTTTTGCCTCAGGGTTAAAAAAGAAGGATTTTCATTTCAGTATTGAGCTTTTTAAAGTCTGACACAGTGAATCGAACGGCTAAGAACTTTATGGAAATAGTTGTCTGTAGTAGTGACTTATTTCGATTGAAAACTGCAAACAACCTTCTTTCAATTGCAAGGTTTGCCTTTTTGCTCTTTGCATAATCCTGAATAGATGAGTCGTCCACGATTCCACTGCTATCATTATTATTCCGATCTTTATTCAATTATAATAATGTTAAATAGACACATTCAAAAGTTTTTTGAGTCGTCCACTATTCCACTACTATCATTATTATTCCGATCTTTATTCAATTATAATATTGTTAAATAGACAGATTTAAAAGTTTTTTTTGCTCAAGATTTTCAAGATGCCTGCAACTTTGAAAAAACAAATCTATTATCTAACTTGATAATTATTATTTATTTTAACTTCCATTCATAATTTTTTATTTCTGACTTCTTAATTTTTCTGAGCAATGAAAGATTGATTCCAACTTTCATTAAATGTTCCAACTTTTTATATAAAATGCTATCCTAGATTATACATAAATTTTAAAAATATATTTTTATTTTTGAGGATATATTTGAGGAAAAAACATAGTTTTTAACTCATAATTTCCAAACCTGACACACTATCGTTAAAAGTTTAAGGTAATGCCTTCAACTCGTGTTATTTTATCCTTTTATCACTTCGCCTTATGCTGAACACATTGGAGTCTCAACCTCAACGTTATAGACTTTACAACTCTTCTGAACTCTGCTTTTTCAGATCATATTATGTATCCTCATAAGATTCTGAGCTCCGCACAAGACGTCCACCATCCACCATTGCGACCACTCTCTAAAAATATATCCACCTCCCAAGCAATTCCGTAGGAGGGTCTCGAAAAATTTGAATAATCCCAGAATACGATCGGATGGGCCATCCTTAGGGTCATTGAAATTTATTCCAAAGACTTCCAAGTCCTGGCTGGTGTACTTTAACTGAAAATTCGTACACGGTTTGTTTCAAAAGTTTTTTTGACCATACTATTTCAGGGTAGGATGCTTGAAAACAGCCTGTAAAAAACAGAAGAGATCGAACAAGAGTGAAATAGGGGGATAGAGGGTGAGTACTCTTAGGAAAGATAGGAGTCTAAAATTCACTTGGCTCTATGCTGAACCAGCGTATTTTTATCTGATCAAGTCGTGTCTCGACCCACAGGTAAAAAATCACGAAATCTATAGTTTTCAAAACAACTTTGTCAGCAATTTTTGGAAGCAACGTTTCAATATGTACGTCCTTTCCATCAATTCATGAACATGGTTTCAATTTAAGGAAGTCGATTTTAAATTGAAAGGAGGGGTTGCAATAAGGTTTGTTTTTGGCCCCAGAATCAGAAAAAAAAAAATTTTTACGAAAATGAAAACTCGACAGTTGATCAGTCTGATTTTTTTGCTCCATATCCGTTTACTTAAAAGACATTGTTTTACATAAAAAGAATTTAAATTGGACGATTTTTTCAGAATATAAAAAATGTCTACTATAAATTGAAGACATTTTTTATCTTCTCGAAATATCATTACATTTAAATTGTCCTCACGTGAAATAATGTCTTTTAAGTAATCGAATGTGGGGCAAAATATATCGGACACTTTCGAGTTTTCATTTTCATAACAAAATTTTTTTTATTCTGGGGCCAAAAACAAGCCTTATTGCAACCTCTCCTTTGTCGAATATCCTGAAGTAAAATTAACTGCGTTAATATATTTTTTAAATTTTCCTCTCTTGAAACTTTCAAGGGAGGAAAATTAATATATTTTTAAAATTATTTAAACTATTCAAATCAATATATTTATTTATTGATTAATATATTTATAGGCCAGTCAATGAAGGCAATGAAAAATCGAAAATTTAACTATAAGTCCAAAAGTTTTCAAATTTCGTGAATTGATAAATTGAGTTGCAAAAACAATAAATCTCATTTTGCAACCCTCTACGAGATCCGGAACATGTTCAAAAATAAAAAACATTGTTTTCAACAAAAATAATACTACAAAAATATAAAAAGTCCTGCAAACTTGCTGTAACGTTTTTTGAGGAATTTTCCCCAGTTTATTAGATTTGCAACATTTTTAAAAGTACGGAACATAGAAATTTTTAATAATCCATGTTTTTATCAATAGCTTAAAGGAAAAAAATTCAAAAGTAACGCAAATTGGCAGGAGAGTTTTAAACATTATCTCGAAAAGCTATGCAAATATTTTTGCATAGCTCCGTGCTAGTTCTGTGCAACCTTTTTAGTTGCACGGAAAATATTTTTTTCTGTATAAAGAGCGTATAAATTTTCATTTACAGCATATTACTATTACAAAAATTGCAAAAGTTTTAAAAACAGGTTGCAAATGCTTCAAATAAATTCCCGCATCTCATACTAATTTTGCAACCCCACAGCTCAATAGGAACCTTTTGAAATTAACAATAATTGAAATTTCAAATTTTTTATATGCCATAAAAAATTGAACAGGTTTTTCAAATTGGACAAATTGTTTTAAGCATTTTTTCTAATGTAATTATAAATTTGCAAACCCTCAGCTCATACGGAACCTTTTGAAATTAACAACAATTAAGATTTGAAATTTTTATACACCATCAAAAATTGCAAAAGTTTTGCAAATTAAACAAACCATTTGAATCATTTTGCTAATGTTATGATAAATTTGTAATTCCACAGCTCATACGGAACTTTTCGAATTAAACAATGATCTTCAGATTAAGTCTGAAGTTTTCTCCGAAGTGTATGTGAAAGTTGCATGGAACGGAGAAATTTAGACTGTTTTTGTCATATTTTGCATTATTTGATGGGAATTTTTAATTTTCTATTTTAATAGCATTTTCGATGTATATAATTCGAACTGATCGGTGTTGAAAGCTGGTTAACTAACTCGATCTCATTTTTTATCTCGTTTTCAACAGGATGGCGATTTATAGAACAATTTAAAATTCAAGGTCATATCCCGGTTTGTTCAGGTCACATTTTTGAAATTTTTCAGATTAAGTCAACATAATTTATTAATAAATTGTATAGAGGAGACCTCCCTACAGTAGTGTACTAAAAACACATAAAAATATAATTAAAAAAACAATTTCCCTGATCGATCTTAAACGCGTGCTTGTAGAAGAAATTTCATTTTAAAATATATTTTGCAAATTTGGCTTGATGAAATTCAAAATATAAGCTTAATTTAAGTTCTGTAATGGTCTAGTTTAAGACTTATCGTCTATGATGTACACTCAGAAAATGTTTGTTTGAATTAAACATACATTTTAACTTTGATGTTGGGTCAAAAGAATGTTTGATATATAATCAAATATATCTTTGATTCAAACACAATTTGTTCGATTGAAATACACAATTTTTTAAATCAAACTTTATTACAATGAAATAAAAATTTTTTTAAGTGTAGTTTTTATTCTTGAAATCAGTCCATTTTTATTTAACTTCAATCCACATTTTTTATTCTATGAAATATTTTTTTAAAATAATGCTTATAATAAATGAAAAGAACACGAAAGGCTCTATCAAAACTATAATAGATATTTTTTTATTGATACGATGCAACCTTATTGATACTGCAAACCTACTGGTGAAATCATAATTGACTTGAGGAAAAAGTTAGGTTGACAACTTCAGTGCAGATCATTTGGTACATTTACCAGTATTTAAACGCAAAATTTCAACGAATTTCGAGGCATGAAAATGATTTTTTATGTCCATACTGCATAGTGGATTAATTTTCTCAATAAAATATATATCGAAAAAGAATAAAGTTTTCATTTTAATAATTAATTAGTACAAATTAACCAATAATATTTCAATACATACATTTAACTAGCAATTAATTTTTTAAATAAAAGGTCATAAAATAATCAAATATCTATTTTAATACATCAATATTAGTGAGTACTAATATTAATATATTAAAATAGATATTTTATTATTTTATGACCTTTTATTAAAAAAATTAATTGCTTGTTAAATGTATGTATTGAAATATTATTTACTTCAATTAATTATTTATTCGTAAATTTTATTTTCGCATGTTCATTTAAATTCTGTATATTTTTATAAAAATTACTTGGTAACGAAGTCAGAAAAACTGAAATGAATAATATTAATATTTCTCTTTTACAAAGTTGAAATTCTGTGCAAATGGTGGGGCCAATAAGAGGGCAGGATTTCACGTTGGCGCTTTCCGGGCTTTTAATCTAAAATTTCTAAAATGGTATTTCTAAAATGGTTGCAAATCTAGTAAATTGTGGAAAATACCTCAGAAAACATGATATTAAGTTTGCAAAAGTTTTTGAATTTTTTTATAATAGTTGTGCATAATCTCAGGGTTTTACGATTGTTAATATGTTCCCGACCTCGGAGAGGGTTGTAAAATGAGATTTATTGTTTTTGCAATATAATTTATCAATCCATAAAATTTGAAAACTTTTGGACTTATAGTGAATTAATTTTCTTTACTGACTGGCCTAGTACTACAATGCAAAGGGTCTTTCCTTCCTTCCTATGGAAACGCACCCCCGCATTCTATTTACAGAAACCAGTTTTCATAACGTAGCGAAAGCACTGAACGTTATTCATACGTAAAAATATTTCGAAAGTAAATTCCCGCATTGCTGAAACCATTGCAAATTGATAAGTGAATTTGTAATTATATTCTAACACCTGCAATTAGTTTGCAAAATTTTAATAATTTATTCTGGCAAAATTATTAAATAACAAACAAAAATATTTAATATAAAAATGTTCCGTTGAACAGTGAGGGTTGCAAATCTTTTGAGTCATGTAAAATATAAGTCGCAATAATAAGTGCAGTTTGCAGAACTTTTGCAATTTTTCCGGCAGTTGAAAAATGCAAATAATTAATATGTGTGAATAAATTGAAGTCCCATTTTGCGTATGAGGTTGCTAAGTTACAAATACCCTTAAACTGATATTTTCTGTAATTGCAACCAAGATTGAGAAGTTTTGTAATTATTTTGCAGCTTATTTGTATGAAAAATGGTAGCGTGTAGGAAAAAAAGGTAAAAAATGCGTTTGAAAAAAAAGTTGAAAATGTATGTGAAAACGTTAAACAATTTTATCGTGCATCCATCCAATTTGCAGAACTTTTGCAATTTTTTTTAAATTATAAGGAGAAACATAAACATATAAAGAAAAAACGAGGTTCCATAACTTTTACATGGTTGCAAACTTAATGCATGGTACGAAACGATATTACGAACGGTATTTGTAGTTTGCAGAACTTTTGCAATTTTTTATGCGAAAATAGAGCATTAAAACGTTTTTTGCAATTTAAACAATGTTTCATTCATCGCAGACTTCTGCAAAATTTTATAGTTTGTTTTCGTTCATGCACTAACGTATTATCAGAGTTTCAAGACTTTTGGAATTGATGTAAATTAATAGTCTCCAAAGACTGGACTATTATTAATATATTTATTTATTTATAAATTAATTATATAAATTATTTAAATTTATATTAAATTATTTTAATATATTTTTAAAATTTTTCTCCTTTGAAACTTTCAAGGGAGGAAAATTTAAAAAAATATATTAACGGCAATTAACTTTGCTTCAGGTTTGAAACGGAAAACTGGTAGATGATTTTATTGAACAGAAGAAAATGGTAATATAAAATAATCTGAAGTTACCGTTAAAACGAGACTGATTCAAATTCGATTGTGTTTTCCGGATGAACGATTCAAACGCTCATTACAAGATTCCTGAACGGCTGTAAAACCGGTTTTTCGGTTTAACCAACATACAATTAATAATTAAACAAACCAAATTTAATTAGAGAATTAAATAGAATATATATATATATATATATGTACCCAGGGTGTCCAACAACCTCCGTTTCACTCACAAATGACATACTCTACTTCAAAAAGGAAATAGATAAGTTAACTGTAAAAATTGTGTCAGATGCGTTTTGCGAATTTATTTTAAGTTAAGAAATGTATTTTCCATTTCTACATTACGAGTATGTGAAACATAATGACGTCACGAATTACTGACCGATTTTTTATTTACATTCAGCGAGTTTATTAGGAGAGAAGTGCAAATATAATGCTGAAATTTTGGGAAATAATAAAGAATATATTTAGGCATCGATGTATGGTGCGTTTCAGTTTTTATTTCGAAAAAAAATGTTTCAAACATAATTTTTTTCAAAATAAAAATTGAAACGCATCGATTCCTTGATATATTCCTTATTATTTCCACAAAATTTCAGCATTATATTTGCATTTCTCTCTTAACCTTTAGAGGGCCGGAAAGCCAATATATTGGCTCACCCCCTAATCGAGACTTTGTCTATGATCAATCAATGATATAAGATACCTTTTGGGCCAATTTTCTGAGGTCGATTTTCCTCCTAAATTGCCGGCCCTTTAAATGTTAATAAACATGCTGAATATAAATAAAAAATCGGTCGGTAATTCGTGACATCATTATGTATTAAATTCCCTTAAAGTGATTTTTAAAAACGTATCCTATACAGGAAAATGGACTGAAGTTGGTTAAAAAAACAGAAGTTCTTCGAAAATCATGTATATTAAATTTTAAAGTACATTTTTCTCTAATAAAATAAGTATTAAGTAATCATATGTATATTATTTAAAAGAATTTTAAAATCACTTTTGTCATTTTTACAAGTTGATAAAAAACGATAAAATTGGTTTTAATCTAATAAAATTTTCTAAATTTCTCTAAATTATCGCAGGATAAAAAAAGTGCTCTAAAATAAATGCAAAATATGGGGTCGGGTGCCTTTTTGACATTTGCTAAAATTTTCGGAATTTTTATAAAACTAAATATATTAAATTTGTTTCTTCAAAGTTTCTAAAAACATACCAACATTCTGCAAAAATTAAGCCATAGGCCATGAAGCTATAAAATAAGAATCGTTGCCAAAAAGTTTTGTTTGGGCTATGATTTTTTTCAAATAAAACTTTTCATAACCATCTAAATAATTTTTTAATCATTAATTAATGACTTTCATTTTTGAAATAGATTTTTAAAAGTGATTTTTTTAGTTCTATCTTATAGTGTAAATGTTACCCAATAGAGAATAGACAAAAAAACTTCGGGAACTGACTGAAACATTTATAACCACCTTTAGAACTAAAATATTAATTTCTATTCATAATTTTTAGGTTCCTAGACTCTGAATACAAATGATTCGTTCAAGTTTCAGTTATTCATAAATTTTTTGACATTATTTCTCAATTTTAGTTTACAAATTTATATTCGGGGACATTTCACCGAACAGACGCTTTAGGTATATTTTAATTTTTCCATTTCTAAACAAAAGCAACTAAAAGTTTGAAACTTTACTAAGAACTTCGATATAAGCACCTACTTTATTCCAGTATTATTAAGTCATTGAAATGAGTAAAACAGCTGGGACTTTAATTTCACAACTTTTTGGCAACGATCCATAAGGATGTATTGTAAAAATTAAAAAATGCATTATCATTTAGAAGAAAATATTAAAAATCAATGAAGTGTACCAATTTTATTAAAATTTTACAAAATGTGCTAGATTATTAAATTCATAAATCATAAACATGTATTTTCTAAATGCAAGAAGCGGTTTCAGAATTTACTTTAAGCATTTAACAACATTTTCAAAGGAGACTTTTCCATTTTCTTTTAGATGTAGAATATTATTTCAACCTCAAATTAAAGTTGGTTTGATTAATTATAAATTGTGTGTTTGCTTTTAGCTTTGTTCAGTTTAAGGATATGTAATGCGTAATGATGTCACGAATTATCGACCGATTTTTAAATTATATTTAAGGGGTTTATTAAGAGAGAAATGCAAATGTATTTAAATTTTGGGAAATAATAAAGAATATATGGGGCATTATTTCTCAAATGTCCTAACCCAAAAATCGGATATATCCGATCGGGGTTAAACTTAGGCTAAGTGTTGGCCCACTAGATGGTAATTTTGCCAAAAAATATTTTTCGGTTTTGCCGAAAAGTAGCCGAGTTAGAAGGGGTGAAATTTTTAAGTTTTTGATGGATAATCTTTGCTGCGCGAATATTTGCTCTTTTTATAAATAATTTGAAAAATGTAGCCTAGGCGTTTTCGATAGATTTTTTTATCATCTTTTGATTGATTATAAACATTTTTGGAAAATTTCCAAATTTAACCTTGATTTATCAAAATCAAAAATAAATTCGACTTTTTTTAAGATGAACACTTTTGATTTTTTAAATAATATTCTAGTAAAAAAAGTTGAGGTTTTTTACAATAAAACCTTCGAAAATCAAAAAACACTTTGCTTTTTTCGAGAAACTAAATTTTCAATAAATTAAATTATAAATAAATTAAAATAAATTATCATTTCAAAAAATTTTTCCTGTAGGCGCAAAAATTACAGAAAATTTTTTGCAGTTACAGTTTCTGATAAAAAATAATATAAAAATAGATATTCAAAAAAAATTCTTGTTGAGTTTAGAATTTTTTGATAATTGGAAAAAATAAACTTTTTGAATAGGATTAATTGCACGTTTTGAGCATGCCAAAAACATTTGCATTTATTAAAATATGCATATTACTTGTGAATTGTACATTAAAAATGCGCATTTAACCAAATACAACAATATTTCATCTCATTTTTGTCAATTTTCCAAAAAATTTTAAAATCAACATTAATTTCTTTTTCAATTTCTATTTTTATATTCTTGTTTATTATAAAAAACTGTTCCTGCAAAAAAATTGCCGTAATTTTTGCGCGAATAGGAAATTTTTTTGGAAAAAATCAGGTTACTTGAAATTCAGTTTCTGCAAAACAAAAAAGTCCTTTTTGCGTTTTAAGGATTTTATGATCAAAAATCTCAGCTTTCTTTTTAGAATATTTTTAAAAAAATCAAAAGTGCCCATCTTCAAAAAAAGTCAGTTTTATTTTTGATTTTGATAAATCAAGGTCAAATTTTGAAATTTTCAAAAATTCTTATGATCAATCGAAGTGTCATGAAAAAGTCTATGGAAAACGCCCAAGCTAAATTTTTTAAAATTATTTATGAAAGGAGAAAAAATGCGCAGAGTACCTATCCACCAAAAACTTTAAAATTTCAACCTCTAACTCGGCTACTTTTCGACAAAACAGGAAAATATTTTTTGGTAAAATTACCATCTAGCAGGACAACTCTTGCCCTAAGTTTTAGCCCGATAGGAAACTTTCGATTTTCAGGTTAGAACATTTGAGAAATAATGCCCCATATCAAGAAATCGATGTCTGGTGCATTTCAGTTTTTATTTAAAAAACAAAATTTTTCAAAACTAATTTTTTTTTTAAATAAAAATTGAAACGCACCAGACATCGTTTCCTTGATATATTCTTTATTATTTTACAAACTGTCAGTATTATATTTGCATTTCTCACTTAATAAACCGGCTGAATATAAGTAAAAAATCAGTCGGTAATTCGTGACGTCATTACGTATCATATACTTTTAATATTATGTTTCGCGTTTAATTTTACGAATAACCCTTAAGGGTATTTGATACATAATGACGTCACGAATTACCCACCGATTTTTTATTTATATTCAGCGGGTTTATTAAGAGAGAGATGCAGATATAGTGCTGAAATTTTGGGAAGTAATAAAGAATATATTTGGGCATCGATGACTGGTGCGTTTCAGTTTTAGTTTGAAAAAAAATTTTTTTTTAAATAATTTTTTCTAGAATAAAAACTGAAACGCACCAGACATCGATTTCTTGATATATTCCTGATTATTTCCTAAAATTTTAGCATTATATTTGCATTTTTCTCTTAATAAACCCGCTGAATATAAATAAAAAATCGGTCGGTAATTTGTGACATCATTATGTATCATATACCCTTAAAAGTGTTTCTCGAACAGTTGAAAACCGGTTTGTTAACCGTTTGCGAATCTTTCCTAAAATGAGTACTTTAAATCGTTCATCGGGGAAATAGAATTATAAAATAATAGGAAAATAATAGAAAAAATAGATAATATATAATAATAAATAATAATTGAAAAAATAGAAAATAGAATAGAACAAAACAGAATTTGAGCCGGTCTCCTTTTGATGCCACCTTTAAATTCTTATGAATGAGCCGTTCCATTTTCCCACCGATTCCTTCATCTCCCCGGATATTTCGATTACATTTTTTTTCCTAATTTCGATTTTACTTTTGGTCACGCTTTTAACCCCTCATTATGCGTCATTTAAATGACGGTTTTAATCTCTGCTTGAAACTAACTGCAAAGAAAATTGTAATTCGAGTTTCTATTTTTAAAAATCCTAAAAATTCAAGTTTTGGAAATTATAGAGGAGTAAGGGTAAATTAGGGAGGATTTAATAAGAGCTTTTCGCCTGACAAATATTGCAGTAATAAAGCAATTAAAAGACGCTCGTACAACAATGGCTTTTAATTCTGGGTGGAAAATGTGGCAGGAGTAAAAGATAGCTGGATTTCGCCGTCCGTTACGAACCGTTGCCCCTCTTGAAGCAGATCTTGCCTGTCTTCTTTGCTTCTTCCAGCAGCAACCTTTACTTCCACTTTTCCCTTCCATCCTTTCTCAAGTATGTATTCTGAGAAGAAAGAGGCTGGGGATCTGAAGCAAGTTACCTATTAGGGGATTAGTTTTTATAACAGTTTCACGGATCCTTGCTTTAGAAACAATATTGTTGCTTTCTTCTTTTTTTTTTTACTTCTTCCCCTTTCTCGTTTTCCCTTCTTCCTTCGGCTTCCAATTCTCTTATTTTCCCTCTCCCTATTTTTTCTCCTCTCTCTTTTTCTCTTTCTTCATAAAAATCTCTGGCTCACTCTTTCCGTCTCCCTCTCGCAATTAAGGAATTGTCTTTAAGAAGTTTCTTTTCTTTCCCTCGTGTTTTCTCGATGAGCGATCTCGCCTCGCGTCAGAAAATAATAAAAGTGATCAATTTTGCTGGATGCATAAGAAGCTGGAAGATTGAAGGGTAACATTTTTCAAGAAATTCTTCCAGAAACAAGAACCCTCCTGCAGATTGACTAATTAAAGGGAAGTGATGGTACAGTCAGGGTTAAAATTACGCAGCTTGAGTTCTCGAGTAACGATGGTCGACAAACACGACCATGTTACTGAGAAAGGAGTAGATTAAACATTTTTGGGTCGATCCATTAAGTAAGGTAATAATGAATTTTATGGCAGTGGAAAGCAAGGTCTGAAGTTAATTACTTTCTCGCTATGAGAACTTTAACCTCTCTCCTCATTTGTTTGAACATCCTTTCCTCTTAGGACGTTGGAATACGTCCCAGACTGACTTCTTATCTCCCCTAGAGTTTACCTTCGTAACCTACGATGTTCTCTCTCAGCCTTTATTAGTCTTTGACCTTGTCTTGCTAACTTCGTTTTAGTCTGTCTCAAAGTTTATACTCTTTTTTCAAATGTTTCAAATGATTCGTATTTATTGAGATATACTTTGTTTATCTTATCCCACGTAACACCCAATATTGCATTCACATTCCCGGAATACTCCACTGAGACATTGGGAATATTCCCAAGGAACATTTCAGCAATATTTCAGGAATAACATAATGTCCGACCTTTGGGATATTTCTATGGAATTTGGAGGAAATATTTTTTAGAAATGTTGTAAAAGTATTCACCCTGAAACCTCAAATATCTCTACGGAATATGGCCGGAATGTTATTTAGAATCTGAAATGTTGCAATGGAATATTCCTGAAACATTTCAATGAAAGTAAATGAAATTTTTTTTCAATATTCCAAATCGCTCTGTTTGAAATATTTTGACGAGTAAGCTTATTCGTTTGTATGAGATTGAATCATAAAAATCGATCGAGTATTTTTTGCTTTATTTTATTTACATGCACAATACACATACAAAATTAATATATGTGACGTGGAACGAAGAAACCCACCGGATGAGCGAAAATGAGTTTACGAGAGAAAGCGGATCAAAGTGAAAGGAAGACGAAGGAAGACAAAAAGGCCCTCGTAAAACATAGAGCTCAAGAAAATCCAATTTTGATCGTGGAGCTATGAGGATTTTTTTATTCGATAGGGGAAATCTTCATTATTCCGAATAATCTTCATTATTCAATAAAAACCTTCATTATTTAATAAATAATAAAATCGATTTTTTCGGTCATCCAGTGGGTTTCTTCGTTCCACGTCACATATATGGGTTAAAATAAAAAAATCGACGAAAATGTGTCCCGAGAAAATTATGTTCTTGTTCTTAAAAATATCCTGATATAAATATATGGATTTTTTAGTACGCGAGCCACTCTATAATATCCTATGCTTATATTTATCTATAATTATGTTGCTAAAATACACGTAAAATCTTTCAAATATCGGAAAATGACATCGTGTCCCTTGTCTTCGATTATATTTATTCGAAAGCCTTTTTGCAGACTTTTAAAGTAAAATTGGATGCTTTTCTAAAATAAACCTTTTCTGTATTACTTCTAAAGATACAAAAAGTTAACAATCGTTTGCTTAATTTCACTTTCAAAAAACGAATAGATTTTCATGTGTACCCAGGTTTGAGTTTCAGTTTTGGTCATCGTGTCCAGAGACACATTTCGTCGTATTTTTTAATGAAAATAGTAGTTTTCCATATTTAAATCATAAAAAAGTGAACTTTGACGTAAATTTTACAATATGCATTCCAGGCCAGGAATTTGAGGACACCAGTTTTTCGTGAGATGCATAAGTTCTCATAATTTTTATAATCTACGAGATAAAATTTTTTCCACAAAATAATACGAAAGCGATCAAAATTCTGTGTAGAATAAGCCCAAGGTAAAGTGATTTTGTTCATTCTGTAAGAAACTAATGCAAAAATAGTACATTTTTCGACTTTTACGAAAACTTACAATAACTTATGAAATAATTAACATTTTTTTAAGTCCCTAAGCTCATTTTAGAAAGAAATTTCCATAGAATTTCATGAATGTATGAAGACAACTTTCTATTTTTTTGTCTCAAGTTTGCCAGACTGTACTTGGAACAAAAAAGTTGTAAAATTTCAAATAAAGCGAAAACTCTGAAAAATTAATTTGATCAAATATAGAAATTAATATTCCTATGTATTCAAAAAAAATTTATTAAAATTTAATATCGACTGATTTTAAATATTTTTCTATAAATAATCATACGTTATTGAAATTTTACAACTTTTCTGTGCCAACTTCAGTCTTTGGCGAAATTGGGGGAAAAATTGAAGAGTTCTCTTCATACTCTTCCTACAAAATTGAAGACATTCTCTTCAATCGTGAAATTCTTGTAGACTTAACTTTAAAATGAGCCTAAGGGCATTGAAAGATGTTATTTATTTCGTAAGCTATTGCAAATTTTAGGAAAAATCGAAAAATGGACTATTCTTGCATTAATTTTTACAGAGTGAACAGAATTATTTAACCTTGGGCTTATTTTACGCAGAATTTTTATAGCTTTCTTCTTATTTTGTGCAAAAAATTTTATCTCTTAAATTATAAAAATTATGAGAACTTATGCATCTCACAAAAAAACAGGTGTCCTCATATTCCTGACCGGTACTGTACTTATGTGAAAATCTTTGAGAAATGTAAACAAAATCAGCAATTAACAAATTTCACCAAATTTCGAAAATCGTACCTCTTTGTAATGTCATCGTGTTCTGCACTTTTTCCAGATAAGTGCATTTTTTATAAAGTAAGTTATACATGAAAATATTGTCCGTAAGAACTTATTCGTTTTTACAAACTTGCAATTTAAACAAATTTATATCAAGAAAGTAACCTTTAAAAAAGAATTCATTTTCATTCATTTATTGTCATCGTGTCCTACGACCATTTTATGGTATCTTGAATGAAATTAGTCGTTTTGTTTGAAAAGAATAATAATTTTTAAATAGGTTAATAACGAAAATAGAAAAAGATTCTTTTCAGAAAATTCATATTATTTATCATTCAATGTAATTACGATATTATTGATTGACAATGAATGTTGAAATATATATTTAATTCGTTCTCTAAAGTCCATTCATGTATTTTAAAGGCTGGAAAATGTGAAACACCACGTGGGTTAAAAAGATTTAAAAAGACCATAAATAAATTCTAAATATGTTTCTTGATCTTACTCTCTACTATTTTTGTCATAATTCAAATGCACACTGACAGAAAAAATTGCTTTAATCAAATTTGGAATATTTTTTTCAACAAAGATTATAAGGTGAATTGTCGGTTTTTGACGGTTTATTGACGATTTTTTTATATAACAAACGATCACTACAAATTCTTATTAACCTTTAATCATAAGCACTAAGATAAACCTATTTTATACAAATTCATAGTAAATACTTTACATTAATACAAAATTGTGAATTAGCTTATAAATTACGTTTTTAAGAATTTTTTGTACAGTGGCATAGAAAATTATACAAAGATAGACTATTATATTTAAACAAAAAATTTTCCTATTTTCCTATTCCTATTCCTATTTTCCTATTCATCACTAAATGCACCATCCTCGAATTACAAAGGTTAACAGTACCTGAATTCCCAAAAACTCAGGAAATTACTTCTTCAATTTCACAAAATCCTCTGATGTACATAAAATCCATTTTATCATTTGGAAGCTTTAGAAATATCTCAATTTTGAAAGCATTTCTGTAAAGAAAACTATTTAATTTTATACTAGAAATATTACCAGGAGGATATATTGTTTGAAGGAAACCCCAGAAGGGCTTACATGAGAAAAATCTTTGAATTAAACTGAACGTTTTTTGAAAAATGTAATAAAATTTTACAGTGGTATTATCTGTTGCTAATTTATACCTTTATCTGCATTGATTGGAATTTTCTGCTTACCAGCTTTTTATTCCAGTATGTACTTTTAGTTTAGGTAAAATTATCCCAAGTAGGCCACCATAAATCGAAAGTCTTTTTTTTTCGCTGTAAAATGAATTTTTTAATAGCACTTGTGTTCGAAAAGATTTCCTCAGGTTTCGGTGGTAAACAAATTTTTTTTGCAAAAGTTATTAATAATGATTTAATGTTACAACATGTTCAACATTTTTCTCGTGAACGGCTAAACGTATTTTGATGATTCTTACGTTGAAATTTTTGTTTAGAAACATAAATGCTAGAAATCTTTCTTCCAAATATAAAAAATTTAATTTTTTTAAAAACATATCAATTGTTTATAAACAAATTGAACTTTTTTCTTTTAAAAGAAAATTTTTTTGCACGTTATTTTACATTTTTTCTGGAGAGAAATGCAAAAAGACATACTAAGTAGTTTCTATTATAATAGAAACTACGTAATAGTACTTCTTCGTAGAATTCATAGAATCTATTATAATATTTCTATTATAATAGAAACTACTTAGTATTTTTTTCGCATTTCTCTCCAGAAGAATGTAGAATAACGTGCAAAAAAGTTTTTTTCTGAAAGAAAAAAAAGTTCAATTTGTTTATAAACAATTGATATTTTATTTTAAAAAATTCAAAGCTTTTATATTCTGAAGAAAGATTTCTAGAATGTACGTTTTTAAACAAAAATTTCAACGCAGGAATCATCAAAAGATGGTTCACGAGAAAAATTTTAATCATGTTGTAACATTAAATTTTCATTGTTAATAACTTTTGAAAAAAAATTTGTTTGCGACCAAAACCTGGGAAAATATTTTTGAACATAAGGGCTATTAAAAAATTCATTTTACCGCAAAAAGAACGACTTTCGATTTATGGTGGCCTACTTGGGATAATTTCACCTAAACTAAAAATTCAAACTCGAATAAAAAAACTGGTAAGCAGAAAATTCCAATCAATCAGATTTTGACTCTGCTAGATCAATACTACAATGCTATATAGGTCACTTTTATAGCTCCGCAGACGTTTTTGTGTACGTGTGTTATTTTCCGAAAAAAAGATTGTTAAGTTTGGATATGATTCGAAAATATAAAATTTCATTTTTAATTTCGACCTTAAATGATCTCAAGGAGAAGTTTAATGAGAATTTAAGGAGAATGAGGATGTTATTTCTACTCTCCACAGAATTATTTTGAATAAAACAGATATAAAGAGTAATAATACAATATTTCAAATCGCGATAACTTTGAGATTTCATTTTTGACAAAATACTACTGTAACTTCAAATAATATTTATTGTTCAATTTAATTTAATAATATAATTCTCGCATGTACAACCTTTTAGAGTTTCCTTCAAACAATATACCGTCCTGGGAATATTTCTAAAATAAAATTAGTTAAATAAAATAATAGTTAAATAAAGTTAGTTAAAATAGTTATTTTCACACAGAAATATTTTTAAAATTGAGAAATTTTTAAAGGTGCCAAAAGATCGAAATTGATTTTGTGTACATCAGGGGATTTTTATAAATTGAAGGAGTAATTTTCTGAGTTTTTAGGAATTCATGTACTGCCAACCTTTGTCATCAGAAGCTACTTGTTGATGTACTCGCCAAAAATGATCAATTTAATGATAAATCAGAAAATTTTCAAAATTTTTTTGAATATAAAATAGTTTTCTAGGAATTTGGTATAATATACGTTTATTTTGGTGCTAATGATCGACGGTTAACAGAGCAATTTGGAATATTTAAAAAAAATTTAGTTACTTTCATTGCAATGTTTCGGAAATATTCAATTGAAACATTTCACACACATTCCAAATAATATTTCGGCAATATTCCGTACTCTCCAAATCTGAATCAGTCACAATTTTCACTTATTTCATTCAGTGACCTATTTCTAGCTGATTCATCAGTGAATTTTGACTAAATTTCAGACAATTTAACTGAAATTCAGTCAATTTCACTGAAATTCAGTCAGTTTCACTGAAATTCAGTCAATTTCACTATAATTCAGTCAATTTCACTGTAATTCAGTCAAAATTCACTGACGAATTAGTTAGAAATGGAATGGAATGAAATCAGTGAAAATTTTTACTGATTTAGAGATTAGATTTAGAGAGTAGAGATATTTGAGTTTTCAAGGCGAATCATTTTAGAACATTTTTAAAGAATATTTCTTCAACATTCCATTTAAATATTCCAACGATTGGACATTGTTATTCCTAGGACGTTGCTGTAATGTTCCTTGGGAATATTCCCAATGTTTTTATTAAATTTTAAACTTTATTGCAATTCCTATCTTATTATAATTTGCCTGCTGGGGAAATACATAAGTTTAAAAGATAAAACGTCTACCAATTTCGAGATGAAAATCAGAACACAACTGCTCTACGAGAATCGATATTCATAACTGAAACAGCAGGAGTGAAATGAGGGCTTGATTTAATCGATTACAGGTCGTAATTCCTTGATTGTAATTACGTGGAATGAGATTTTCGGAAACCCTAAGCCAATCGACGTGTTAGTGGATAATTATGAGATGGAAAGCCATGCGAAGGGTGAGCTATGGTTTGAAACGTGGAGAAGAGAACGTCTCTTGCATATGGATCACGGTATTAACACTGCAGTGCCTCTCAAGCTGCAATACGAAACCGTATACTGTTTATGCAATTACGCCATTTAAGCAAATGTTTACGCAGAAAATAAAAAATCTTCATTTTCAACCTGCGGGATGGAACTTTTTCTCCATTTTCTTCCCACATCGTGTGCCAGATTATTTTGCACAAAAAAGCTATTTTACTTATTGCCATGATGATTTACTGAAACATTTTTTATCTTTCACTTTTTCAATTTAATTTTGAAATTAATTTTAAAATTATTCAGAGAAATATCTACGTATTTAATATAATAAGAAATAGTTTTTATTGTATATTTTTTATTGTGAATGCTTTAAAAATTTCGTAGAATATTTTGTATGATTTATTTGCAAAGCACTTAGGTGCTTTTTCTAAAGCAAAGCAAGAGGAATTGTAAATAGAAAGAAAATATATAAAAGAGCTCCATTCTTATGTCCATGCAATCAAACTGCTGGAAGTGACGTGGGACGTAAAACTTCCTCAAAAATGCAACCTCACCTCCTCAGCCCATTCTGAGAACATGGAGCCTTTTACAGCCGCATCTCGTAAAGCGTAAACCACAGAATGCGCTGGTCCTCCTTTATCAGACTTTCAAATTCTTTATTCCCTCTTAGAAGAGGAGTGCCTTCACGCAAACGTCCTCTTATTCTTCCTCGCGCTTTGTAGCTAAACACACCACATTCTATTGTTGGAACAGAAAACAGGAAACTGTATGTAGGTCAGATAACTGTATTACAAATCTGGATTGATATTTTGGAAATGTAAATTATTTAAAACTTAATAATAAAAAGTATTTTAAAATTATTAAAATACTCCAATATTTCGGAAACATAATAAACCACATTGTCAAATTCCAAAGAGTAATATTTGCAACAGTGATTATCAATGATTTCAATTCGTAGATAAAAAAATTTAATTGGTTTTAATAATTATTAAATTATTGTTATTATTTTATCTTTATGGTTATTGGTGAATAGATCATGCAAATATGGTCATTGATGAATTTTTATTAAAATGTGAAGCTGTAGTTAAATATAAGTTCATTACTGAATGTCTGACCAAAAATAGGTTAAACTACTTATTTTATTCATTCTGTTTTACTGTTTCAATAATTATTTTGAAATTCCTTCTAATTGTCATGAACTAAACTTTCTTAAAAGGAATCGTCTGACCATAAAGAGTATCCATCGCTGATTCCTTTAATACATACTTTTTTCTGCCTCGTTATTGACCACAAAGTGCCTCAAATACTCATCGTCTGGCCAAAATTGGTTTATACTACTGCTTTCTAATTAAGTTGATATTTCTTTATATTATTATATATTTTTTTCAATCTCAAAATTATTTCTAAATTATTTTTGTTCTTTTAGAAGTTTCTCTAAGAGAATTGTCTGACGAAACCCAGTTTATACTACTGAATATCTGACAAAAAATTGGTTAAACTACTTATTTTATTATTATTTTCTTCTTCACTTTTTTGTAAAGGATTTTTCCATTAGATTACTTATTTCAGAAGAGTTGTCTGACCAAAAATTTCTCAGATACATCTTATCTGACCAAAAATTCCTCAGATATATCTCATCTGACCAAAAAGTCCTCAGATATATCTTGTCTGACCAAAATTGGAATATTCTACTGATTAAATATTTTATTTCCTCTGTTTCAATATTTCCTTGGAGTAATTTCTGTTCTTATACAGGACTTTATTTCATAATTACTTGACTTGATGTCTGACTAAAACGGTGAATACTACTGGTTTTTAATTAATGTTATATTTACTTACATGTTTAACATTTTTTTCAGCCTGAAAGTTGTTTCAGAATGATATGATAATTCACAAATGAAAATTTTTTGCTGAAAGTAGCGTGAAAGATATTAAATTTCTGCGTCAAATGACTCCGAGTTGAAATATTTTTGACCATTTTTTCAGATGACATTGCAAAAAAAGTCCAAATGTCAGCATTTTAAAAAAATTTGAATAACTGCTGAAATAATGTATATTTTGAAGTGTTCTTCGGCTCTTTTTAAAGTTAAGTTAACGTAAAATATGACTATTGTTTCAAGAATATCTCAGTATTTTTTCCCTCTATTTTTCCAAAGTCTAAACCTGAAACAAGATCGTAAAAATTCGAACTTGTAAAATCATTCATTAAAGAAATATTAAAAATAATTATGCTGCATATTATAAGAAAATTCAGTTTGCTATTGCTAATTATCACCTTTAAAACTTTTTAAAATCCTTTTTTCGTGTTTAGGAATTTTCAAAATGTTTACGACTTTCTTTTTTCAAGTTTAGACTTTGAAAGAATCCAGGGAAATTTTAGTGGGATGTTCCCAACCCAATAGTCATATTCTATATTAATTCACCTTTAAAATAAGCCCAAGAATTCGGACGCAAAATTCTGACACCTTTTGTGCTATTTTGTAGAAAAAATTTTACTTTATTCATTATCCAAATTATCTCATTTTAAGCAACTAACAAAAAACAGGTGGTCTCATAATTCTCGCCGGTACTAAACTTCGAAATTCATTCTAATTGTCATTAATTAAATTTCTTAAAAGGAATCGTCTAACCAAAAAGTGCCTATATCACTAATTCTTTCGATTCTTGTTCTATATTTTTTCTGCCTTGTTATTGACCAAAAAGTTCCTCAAATACTTCTTGTCTTGCCAAAATTGGTTTGTACTATTGATTTCCAATTAATTTGATATTTCTTTGTGTTAATATATATTTTCTTCAGCCTCAAAATTATTTCTAAATTATTTTTGTTCTTTTGAAGCTTCCTCTACGAAAATTGTCTGACAAAACCCCGTTTATACTGCTGAACGTCTGACTAAAAATGGGTTAAACTACTTATTTTATTATTACTTTCATACACCACTTTTTTGTAAAATTTTCCGATTAGATTATTTATTTCAGAAGAGTTACCCTGTCGAAAAATGTCTGTAATATGACTTGTCTGATTAAAATTGGATATTCTACTGATTAGATATTTTATTTCCTGTTTCAATATTTCATTAGAGTAATTTCTGTTCTTAAACAGGTTATTTCATAATTACTTGACTTGATGTCTGACTAAAACGGTGAATACTACTGATTTTTAATTAATGTTATATTTATTTACATTTTTAACATTTTTTTCAGCCTGAAACTTGTTTCAGAATCATTTTTGTTATTTTTTTTATGTCAATTATTATAGTACCGACGTGAATTACGAGACCACCTGTTTTTTGTTAGTTGCATGAAATCAAATAATTATGACAATTCACAAATGAAATTTCTTTGCTGAAAGTAGCATGAAAGATATCAAAATTCTGCGTCCAATGACTCTAAGTTGAAGTATTTTTGCCCATTTTTTCAGATGATATTGCAAAAAAATCTAAATTTCAGCATTTTAAAAAAATTTGAAAAACTCCTGAAATAATGTGTATTTATAAGTGTTCTTCGGCTCTTTTTAAAGATGAGATAACTATTGTGTCAAGAATATCTCAGTACTTTTTCCCTGGATTTTTCCAAAATCTAAACATGAAACAAGAAGATCGTAAAAATTCGAACTTGTAAAATTATTTATAAAATAAATATTAAAAATAATTATTCTGAATGTTGCAAGATTTAGTTTACTCTTTCTAATTACCAGCTTTATAATTTTTTAAAATCCTTTTGTCGAGTTTAAGAATTTTTTTAAGTTTTACGACTTTCTTTTTGTAAGTTTAGACTTTGGAAAAATCCAGAAAAATTTTACTGAGATGTTTCCGACATAATAGTCATGTTCTATGTTAATTTACCTTTAAAATAAGTCCAAGAATACTTAAAAAGGTCCATTGCTTCAGGAGTAACTCAAAATTTAAGAAAACTTTGAAATTTTTACTTTTTGGCAATATCTTCTTAAGAAATTCACAAAAACTCTTCAGTTTGAGTTTACCGGACGCAGAATTTTGACACCATTTGTGCTGTTTTTTAGAAAAAATTTTATTTTATGTATTGTCCAAATTATTTGATTTTATGCAATTAACAAAAAATAGGTGGTCTCATAATTCTCGCCGGTACTGTACTTTGAAATTAGTTCTGTCACAAACTAAACTTTCTTAAAAGGAATTGTCTAACCAAAAAGTGTATATATCACTAATTCCTTCGATTCATGTTCTATATTTTCTGCCTATATTATTTCTGTATATATCACTGATTCCCTCGATTCATGTTCTATATTTTTTCTACCAAAAAGTTCCTCAAATACTTCTTGTCTGGCCAAAATTATTTTACACTACTGATTTCTAATTAATTTGATATTTCTTTGTATAAATTTCTTTCTTCTTTCTTTCTTACTTTATATTTTTCTTTCTTTTTTTGTATATATTTTGTTCAGTCTAAAAATTATTTCTAAATTATTTGTGTTCTTTAGAAGCTTCCTCTAGGAGAATTGTCTGACAGAACCCCGTTTATCCTACTAGACATCTGACTAAAAATTGGTTGAACTACTTATTTTTTATTATTTTCTTCTATTTACCACCTTTTTGAAAATGATTTTTTCATTAGATTACTTACTTTAGAAGAGTTGTCTGACCAAAAATTCCTCAGATGCACCAAAATTTGGATATTCTACTTATTAAATATTTTATTTCCTCTGTCTGAATATTCTATTGGAGTAATTTATGTTTTTATACAGGCCTTTATTTCATTTTTACTTGACTGAATGTCTGAATAAAACGGTTTATACTACTGATGTTTAATTAAATTATTTAATTGTATGATTCTAAATTAATTATAATAATAGAATTTTGTTTGACAGTAGTCAATTAAGAATTTTAGGGGCTTAGAAATGGGCCAATCAGCTTAGATAATATTGGCAATATGGAGTCTGAATTAGCAATCTATATTGTCTTATTATATTATATTATCTAAATTCTTTATTATCTTCATTATCCAAACTATTATTAAAAATCCTTATTATCTTTATTATTTAAACTATTATTAAAAATCTTTATTATCTAAATTATTATTTAAAATCTTTATTATCTTTATTATCTATACTATTATTTAAAAACCTTTATTATCTTTATTATCTAAAATATTATTAAAAATCTTTAATCTTTAATTAGTTTAATTAATAGAAACTAGAAAAGAGAATTTTTCCTTTATTTCAAGAAATCTTAGTTAATCGAGGAAATTCAATCTTTCTTGAATCAATTGTATTTTTAATAAAGTCTTCTAGGTTGTTTAATATAAAGACTAAGTAAAATAAAAACTCTGAAACCTGAAGGAAATACAACTTATACTTCCTTAGAGAAAATATTTGTTTGTTTTTTAAAACCAGAAAATAGGAACGACAGGAACAGAATGATCCGGCTTAACAGAAAATAAAATGCTTAAAATGGGTATGATTTGAAAATGTCAGGATTATATTGAATCCTGCATCAATCTTTAATATATTCCATGAAAGATGTTTTTTTGAAACGGAAATAACTTTCATCGGAAGTTTTCTGGAAACAATCGTTTGAAACAGACAGTTTGTATTTATTATTCACGGAAAAACAAGGATTAAAATTTATTACAAAACGAGGTGTCTATCTTATCCCGAACATCAAGGTAATATTGAGTATTTACCCTTAGCATTGGAAAAAGGCTCAACTGTTTTCAATGATTTTACCTCGTTTTGCAACATATTTTACTCTCGTTTTTTGAGTTATGTGCACTAGGGTAGGGCTGAAAAAAATTAGAGTTAAACTTTGCACATCAAAACGATTTTGAAATTTGTCTTAAATTATTATTTATAGCAAAATGAGCTTGACAAAGAAGTACTTTTAAACACACTTAATTTTTTAATTGAGTTTTTGTCGTGATTCTCTTGTTTCTCCTTTGAAACTTATAACTCTAAATTTTTTGGTAAAATAATGTATGTGGTTTTTTTTCTGAATCACAATATAATTTAAGGGATTCTTTTATAAGATAATGATATAAATTATTACAATATACATTCCAGAAGTTCCTAGAATACTGTGGAAAGTTTTAGGAACGTATATAAATGTTTAAAAATATTTAAGAAGGCTTAGAAATATTTCGGAATGAAGGGGAAAATTCTATAACAGTTTAGAAGATTCTAGAATGTTCCGAAAGTTTCTAGAAGTCTGTAGAAAATTTTGGAATGTACAAAAATATTTGGGAAGGTTCGGTAAGGTTCCAGAATTAAGGAGGAGTTTCTATAATATTCTAGAAGATTTTAGAATGTCCCGAAAGTTTTCAAAAAACTGAGAAAAGTTTCAGAATGCTGTAAAATATTCTAGAATGTTCTGAAACATTTCATCATCAAGGGGAAGTCTCCATAAAAAAATTGTAGAAGATTCTACAATGTCCCGAAAGTTTCTGGAATACCGTGGAAAATTTTGGAATGTTTGAAAATATTTTGAAAGATTCAGGAACATTCCGGAATGAAAAGAAAGATTCGATAACATTCCAAAACATTCCAGAATGAACGGAAAGATTCTATAACAATATTTTAGAATTTTCAAAAAGTCCTCAATTTTTTGGTAAAATAATGTATGTGTTCTTCTTTTCTGCATCACAATAAAATTTAAGAAATGCTTTTATAAAATAATGATGTAAATTATTGCAATATACATTCAATACAATCTACATTTTCGAATTTCGAAATAAACACTCTCTATTAATGTATTTTTCTATTATTCTAATTATGTATTTTATTTTATTTTAATACATTTAATATTTAATATTTTTAGCTAAAAGAATGAAAATTTTCTTCCTGAAAGTATTTGTATAACAAAAAATATTGCAAAGTAAATAAAGTAAAGTAAACATTTTAGAAGATTCTAGAGTGTTCCGAATACTGTAAACAGTTTTAGAATGTACGAAAAAATTTGAAAAGGTTGAGATGGGTTCCGGAATGAAGGGGAAGATTCTAATTTTAGAAGAATCTAGAATGTCCTGGAAGTTTCTAGAATTCTGTGGAAAATTTCAGAATGTACGAAAATATTCTGAAAGGTTCAGGAACATTCCGGAATGAAAGAAAAGATTCTATAACAAGATTTTAGAAGAGTCTAAAATATCCTGAAAGAGCCTAGAATACTGTAAAAAGTTTCAGGATGTTCGAAAATATTCTAACAGATTCGGTAAACGATCTGGAATGAAGGAGAATATCCTATAACATTTTAGAAGATTCTAGAGTGTTCCGCAAGTTTCCCGAAAACTGTGAAAAATTTCGGAATGTACCAAAATATTCTGAAAGGTTTAGGAACATTCCGGAATGAAGAGAAAGATTCCATCACAATATTTTAGAAGAGTCTAAAATGTTCTAAAAGTATCTAGAATACTGTAGAAAGTTTTGAAATCTTAGAAAATATTCTAGAAGGTTCCGAAACATTCCGGAATGAAGAGGAAGATTTTATAATATTCTAGAAGATTCTAGAATGTTACGAAAGCTTCTAGAATACTGTGGAAAGTTTCAGAACCTTTTAAAAGATTCTAGAATGTCTCGAAAGTTTTTGAAATACCGTGGAAAAATTTGGAATGTTCGGAAATATTCTAGAAGGTTCGGTAAACGATCCGGAATGAAGGGGAATATTCTATAACATTTTAGAAGATTCTAGAGTGTTCCGAAAGTTTCCAGAATACTGTGGAAAATTTCGGAATGCACGAAAATATTCTGAAAGTCTTAGGAACATTCCGGAATGAAGAGAAAGATTCCATAACAATATTTTAGAAGAGTCTAAAATGTTCTGAAAGTATCTAGAATACTCTAGAAAGTTTTGAAATGTTCGAATATATTCTAGAAGGTTCCGAAACATTCCGGAATAAAGAGGAATATTCTATAACCTTCTAGAAGATTCTAGAATGTTCCGAAATTTTCTAGAATACTGTGGAAAGTTTCAGAACGTTATAAACGATTCTAGAGTGTTCCGAAAGTTTCTCGAATACTGTGGCAAATTTCGGAATGTACGAAAATATTCTGAAAGGTTCAGGAACATTCCGGAATGAAGAGAAAGATTCGATAACAATATTTTATAAGAGTCTTAAATGTTATGAAAGTATCTAGAATACTGTAGAAAATTTAGAAATGTTCGAATATATTCTAGAAGGTTCCGAAACATTTCGAACTGAAGGAAAAGATTTTATAATATTTTAGAATTTCCAAAAAGTCCTTAATTTTTTTGGTAAAATAATGTATGTGGTTTTTTGCTAAATTAAAATAAAATTTAAGGGATGATTTCATAAAATAATGATATAAATTATTACAGTATAGGGAAGACTGCTCTACAGTAGGTAATATTTTACAGTAGGTAATTTTAAATAATCAGAAAACGGATCAAGAATGTTATTCAAGTTTTTCATCGTAAGATTTCGGCAATGGTTAGATATCATCAAATGAAGTTTTGTTTGTTTACTATTAATAATTAATGAGTAAGAGTTAAAAAAAACTGATTTGCTGCAGGTTGGAAAAAATTTTAACTGTTTTATATAAAAATAAATTTAAATAAATTTTGCCGGGCTATGTTTTTGTTTTCATAACAAAGCTGGAAGTTTTAGGAACAACATACTTCGACGAAAACCTTTATTTTTTTCATATGTGAATTTTTGAGCACTTTTTATTCGACGTTGTAAAATCTAACAGTAGGTAATAAACAGTAGGTAATCGTAGAATTTTCCTCCTGGGATTGGTATCAATGAAGAAACCTGATATTTGCCGAATATAGACGAAAGATACATGTGCCTGAAGTTCTGAACGTTCAAATGAACGAAAATTTTTTCTATAACTAAAATTTAGCTTAAAATATTATTCCAACTACAAAATAAACAGAAGGATCATGAGCTTTTTTACCATTACAATAGTTTCTTTATCAATAAACTAATACTTTAGAACAAATTTCAGTTTAAAATGAAATCAAATAAAAATTTCGTTCATTTGAACGTTCAGAACTTCAGGCATATAAA
Organism: Euceroptres primus; assembly: GCA_037177015.1. NCBI lineage: Eukaryota > Metazoa > Arthropoda > Insecta > Hymenoptera > Figitidae > Euceroptres > Euceroptres primus. The sequence goes on along the minus strand of JBAGKK010170459.1, from coordinate 13,201 downwards.
GATACCGAAGTGTTGAAGGTTTGATTTTGACTTTTCGTGAATTATCAGTTTTAGTTAACAAATATAGAGAAGTACCTAAACGTTTAATAATAATGGTTAAATGTCTAGATTAAAAATTGTATATTAAAAATAATAGTTTTTCTAGTGAAAAGAGAAGGAAAGGAAAATAATCTTTTTTCTAGTGAAAAATAAGGAATTAAAAAAATTATGACATTTACCATAATTGTTTTGATTAGTTAGAAGTTAATTTTGTGTATTTATTATGCATTTTTTAAAGTGTATTTCTTTCAATTGCTAAATTTGAGTTAGGTGTCTTAAAGGTTAAAAGTACTGTTAACCTCACGTATTTTCCGCCGACTGAAAATGTCAAAAAATTTAAGAGAAGTGTTATTTAGTGAAAAAATGATAGTTTCGGACTGTTTGTTATCATAAAACTAAATAAACTTAAAAGTATATACGACATAATTAAATTTTTTTTAATAAGTCCTATTTCATCTATATTTTTTATATTATAAGCGAATACCTATTGTTGGAAAATATGGAAAAATTCGCATCACTGCAACGTCTCATAAAATTGCTCAAAACATCTAAGTAATGAATTCATTAACTTTCTTTTGTATGGATATATAGTTATTTAAATATATAAGCTTTACAAAAATCCAAAAACTTTAGTTACTTATTTAAATTGCAATATTTATACGCCCTAGAAATTTACGCTACCTACTGTAGAGCGGTCTCCCTTACTCTCTAAATCTGAATTAGTAGTTTTCTACTAATGAAATAGTACAGAATCGTTTACGAATTTAAGCATTTCTACTAATTTTTAGTAGAAAACTATCAATTAATGGTAGAGGGCTACTAATTCACGTAGTAAGGGTTACTAATTTATTTAGTAAACCTTACTAAGTGAATTAGTAGTTTTCTACCATTCATTGGTAGTTTTCTATTAAAAGGGTTACTAATTTGTTTAGTAAGCCTTACTACGTGAATTAGTAGTTTTCGACCATTAATTGGTAGTTTTCTACTAAAAATGAGTAGAAATGCTTACTAAAGCAATCCGTAAACGATTCGGCTCTATTCCATTAGTAGAAAACTACTAATTCAGATTTCGAGAGTACATTCAATACAATCTATATTTTCGAATTTCGAAATAAACACTTTCTCTTTAATGTATTTTTATATTAATCTATTAGTGTATTTTATTTTATTTCAATACATTAATGTATTTTATTTTAGTTTAACACATTAATTTTTTTTATATTTTCAACCGAAAAAATGGAAATTTTCTTTCTGAATGTATTTGTATAACAAAAATAATGCGAAGAACTTTCTTCGTCCAAAAAGTATTTCGTCATTGAAATATTTCATGGCAAGCTTTGACAATAAACCCGAAAGATACGTTTTTTAGTATTAATAAAAAAGGAAAACATGTTTCACTGAGCGTCTTTGGAGTTTATCACAACAGAGGACTAAACCCAAAACTAAAATACGGCACAGAGAGAAATGGTCTCTTTTTCAGCTCGAGTTTCACACGCAGGGAAGTCGTATATTTTTGGTCGAAGGTTCCGGAACCACCGTGAAAAGAAGCTTAGAGGTGAATTTCGCAGGGTTTACGTTCCGGTGGCGAAAACAAAAAAGGGTCACCGTATATAGACCGTGAACGAGAGTGGTTTTCTAGATGTTCGAACACCTTTAGCAGGAATTGCAATTGCCGACCATTGGCGCGGCTCGTACCGTGGGACTGTCTGCAGCGTCGAGATAAAGTTTAAATCTATCTAATAGTCGTCGATCAGTCGCAAACTCGACCAACGCTCGATTCGAAACGGGGTAAGGTCAGTGGTGGTTTTATCGTTTTGCTACGGGTAGTGGGTAGAAAGGGCCGGTCGTTGGACGGCTACTGGAAGGCTAACGACCATCGATCTTGAACGAATAGTCACTGCAGCTCTCTACGCCAGCCTCGACGACAAAGTGGCAAATTAAATTAAACCCGCTTACAGTGGAAAACAATCGATAGATTTTCATTTGGTGGCACTACTCGTCGCTCTAAAGGGGAGGATTGAAAAAAAATCCAAAGAAACGTGGCAAAGTGAAAATATTGCCTCGACGCTCTCGTGGTCTGAGTTGTTCTCCTCTCCACACTTTGTTTCCTTTCTTTTCCAACTTTTTTTCCCTATCCGGCGACAATCGGCGTAAAATTCACCCAGAAAGCTTAATTCGTCAATTTACTTCCCAATTTTCCAATGATGGTTGTTCTATTTTACAAGCCTGGAATTAATCACATTGCAGTTGGAGATAATTGTATATCTCAATCGAGCTTTCAGAGTTTCACTTTTTTTTATATACACATGAATAACAGGAATAATAAAACAGGATTGAATTTTAATTTTAGAGAAATTTTTGAAACAATTGAAAAACGAGAGAATCAAATTTCAATGATGCTTTGACAATCACGTTGATTTAGATGCTGTGAAAGGTTCAGGAAGAACCGGGAACCAGGTGATAAAAACATACACACGACATAAAAGCTATGAACTCAGGCTTTTACTTGATTGAATTTTACCAGCAAAGGAATCGAGACAGTATTGGCACCACTATCTTTATCGATGCATGGATTCAAACCAATATGTGAATTTACTCACCGTGAATTTTCAAATACATTGTATGAGCGAATCATTGTCAGAGCCCTATTTCCGCCGCTTTTGCTTTTCTATTTGATTTACAAACGTTTCGTTTGTATCTCTCGATTTCGTGTTTATATTTAATTAGAACCATTTTTTTCAAGCATAGAATATCAACTGGATATTTCTCCATTTGTGTATATTGTCTTTTAATTTGAAAATCATTAGAGAATATATTTCATTTTGAAGAATAAAATATTTAATAATGATTGATGTAAAAAAATTAAATAATGATTTTTTATCAAAAGGAAATTTTTGATCAATCTGATATCGATGCTAAACATATTTTATTATTTATATCTTCTTTCTTACTCCAGACGCCAGTTTGGCAAGGTCACACGTCTGAAATCTCAAGTGCGAGTTATAAAGTCAGATTAGACCTTCACCAGCTTCTTGAAGAAAATTTTCCTCGTTTTCAATTCAATGGGATTCTATTCCCGAGTTTTGTGACACTCGACAGTCGCAGAAAAAAAAATTAGAAAATTTTTCATAGCAGAGTACCTCGGCAAGGACATCGCGTCTCGACGAATGGCGCGAAGGTCGCATACTTGAAGGCACGAACTTTTTTCTATTTTTTTCCACAATAAGTTTTCAAGTTTTTACTGTGTGTTATATCTGAGTGAGAAATATGTTCCCTATTTCTGTGTATATATACTGGTGAAGAAATATTCCAATTATTTATTGCAATTTTATTCTGATTGATTTTAGAATATTGTGAAATGTTTTGAAAAGATTTTAAAAATATTCACCACAGCTTCTGAAACATTCTAGATTTCTAGAAGATTTGAAATATTTTGGAATAATTGAAAAGATTCTAGAATGTCGTGCAAGGTTATGGAATTTTCTGCAATTATAAATATTTTGAAATAATATGAAGGAAGATTAATAAAATGAAGGAGAAGATTTTATAATATTGTATTATAGAAGATGATAGAATGTCCCGAAAATGGTGGGAATACTGTGGAAAATTTTGGAATGTTTAAAAATATTCTAGAAAGTGTAGATTCACTATTCATTAGAGATCTTTAGAAACATTTCAGAATGAAGAGGAACATTCTTTAAGAATTTAGAAGATTCTAGAATGTCCCAAAAATTTCTGGAATACTGTGGAAAATTTGAGAATGTTCGAAAATATTATAGAAGATTCAAAAGCATTTTTGAATGAAGGGGAAGATTCTATAAAATCATTTTAGAAGATTTTAGAATATCCTGAAAGTTTCTAGTACACTGCAGAGTATTTTAGAATGTTCGAAAATATTCTAGAAGATTTAGAACACTCCAGCATCAAGGAGAAGTTTCCATAACAAAATTGTAGAAGATTCTACAACGTCCCGAAAATTTCTAAAATACTGTGAAAAATTTTGGAATGTTCGAAAATATTCTAGATGATTCAACAAAAATTCTGAAAAGAACGGGAAGAATCTGTAACATTCTGGAAGATTCTAGAATGCCCCGAAAGTTTCTAGAATACTGTATAAAGTTTTGGAATTTTCGAAAATATTTGAAAAGGATCAAATGGGCTTCGGAATTATAGGAAAGATACTATAACATTTTAGAAGAATCAAGAATGTCTCGGAAGTTATTAGAATTCTGTGGAAAATTTTATAATGTTCGAAAATATTCTAGAAGGTTCAGCAAAAGTTGCGGAATAATTCTATTCTAATTTTAGAAAATTCTAAAATGTTTCGAAAGTTTTTAGAATAGTGTAGAAAGTTTTGCAATGTACGAAAATATTTGAAAAAGTTCAGATGGGTTCCGGAATTAAGGGGAAGATGCTATAACACTTTAGAAGTATCTAGAATGACCCGTAAGTTTCTAGAATTCTGCGGAAAATTATAGAATGTTCGAAAATATTCTAGAAGGTTCAGTAAAAGTTCTAGAACGATTCTACTCTAATTTTAAAAGATTCTAGAATGTCCCGAAAGTTTCTCAAGGACTGTAGAAAGTTTTAGAATGTACAAAAATATTTGAAAAGTTTCAGATGTGTTTCGGAATTAAGGCGAAGATTCTATAACATTTTAGAAGAATCTTGAATGTCCCAACAGTTTCCAGAATTCTGCGGAAAATTTCGCAATGTACAAAAAAATATTCTGGAAGGTTCAAGAAATTCCGGAATAAAAGAAAATACACTATGACAAGATTTTAGAAGAGTTTAAAATTTCCTGAAAGTTTCTAACATACTGTAGAAACTTTTAAAATATTTGAAAATATTCTAGAAGTGTGCGAAACATTTCGGAATGAAGGGGAAGATTCTATAACATTCTAGAAGATTTTAGAATGTCTCGAAAGTTTCTAGAATACTGTGGAAAGTTTCAGAATGTTATAAAATATTCTGGAATGTTCTGAAACAATCCATCAACAAGGGGAAGTCTCTATTAAAAAAATGTAGAAGATTCTAGAATGTCCGGAAAGTTTCTGGAATACCGTGGAAAATTTTGGAATATTCGAAAATATTCTATAAGTTTCGGTTAACGATCCGGAATGAAAGGAAACATTCTATAACGTTTTAGAAGATTCTAGAGTGTTCCAAAAGTTTCTTGAATTCTGTAGAAAATTTCGGAAGGTACGAAAATATTCTGAAAGGTCCAGGAACATTCTGGAATGAAGAGAAAGATTCGATAACAATATTTTAGAAGAGTCTAAAATGTCTTGAAAGTATCTAGAATACTGTTGAAAGTTTTTAAAGGTTCGAAAATATTATAGAGGGTTCCGAAACATTCCGGAATGAAGGGGAAGGTTGTATAGCAATATTTTAGAATTTCCAAAAAGTCCTGAAAGTTTCTAGAATACTGTAGAAAGTTTTAGAAGGTTCGAAAGTATTCTAGAAGATTCCAAAACATGTCAGAATGAAGGGGGAGATTCTATAACATTCTAGAATATTCTAGAATGTCCCAGAAGTACCTAGAATACTACGAAAAATTTCGGAAGGATATAAAATATTCCAAAATATTCTGAAACATTCCAGCATCAACAGAAATTTCTATAACAAAATTTTAGAAGATTCTAGAGTGTCCCGAAAGGTTCTGGAATACTGAAGAAAACTTTGAAATGTTCAAAAATATTTTAGAAGGTTCAGAAATATTTCGGATGAAGCTAAGGATTCTATAAAAGTTGAGAAGATTCTAAAATGTCCCGAAAGGTTTCTAGAATACTGTAGAAAGTTTTGGAATGTACGAAAACATTTGAGAAGGGTCGGGAAGGTTCCGAAATGAAGGGAAAGATTCTATAACATTTTAGAAGATTCTAGAATGTTCCGAAAGTTTCTAGAATGTTCCAAAAGTTTCTAGAATGTTCCGAAAGTTTCTAGAATACTGTGGAAAATTTCTGAATATGCGAAAATATTCCTAAAGGTTCAGAAACATTCCGGAGTGAAGGGAAAGATTCTATGATAAGATTTTAGCCCAGGTGGAAAAATTATGCACAATCTATGCATAATGAACTATGGGTAGACAGTATGCCAAAAATTATACATAAATTATGCATATTCAATAAATCTGAAGGTATCAAAATTATGGAAACAGTTAAGAACTAGTTGTCATTTGTTTGCAACATTTAATGCATAATTTTTGGCATAGTGACTACCCATAGTTCATTATGCATTGATTATGTATAATTTTTCCACCTGGGAGAAGAGTCTAAAATGTCTTGAAAGTTTCTAGGATACTGTAAAATGTTCGAAAATATTTTAGAAGGTCCCGAAACACTCCGGAATGAAGGGGAAGATTCTAAAATGTTACGGAAGTTTCTAGAATACTGTGGAAAGTTTCAGAATGTTATAAAATATTCTAGAAGGTTCAGAAGCATTCCAAAATGAAGAGGAAGAGTCTATAACATTCTAGAAGCCACTAGAATGTTCCAGAAGTTTCAACTTACTGTGGAAAGTTTTAGAATATTATAAAATATTCTAGAAGGTTCAAAAACTTGCCAGATATTGTAGAAAATTTTAGAATATTCGAAAATGTTCCAGTAGGTTCAGAAACCGAAATAATAAAGAATATTTTGAAAAATTTTAGAAGATTTTATAATGTGTTAAGTGATTTTAAAACATTCGGAAATCTTGAAATTTTTCGTAAGATCCTAGAGATTCTGTTTCTTTTTTTCATCTTTGATTTCAAATTATATTTGGGAAAAATATAAAGAATATAGAAACTAATTTTGAAGGATGGTATTATTTTTTAAAATCAGAATCTAAGCCATCTCATTATTCCGAACGCAGGTCTAGTAACAGAAATTAATTTCTCAATTTTTATGAATATAATTCATAACGCTGTCAAACGAAATATTAATTCCGCAGGAACTCTTGACGATACATCAAAGCAGGAGGTCCATAAATGCTTAATGTGAATGACATGACTGTCCCATACATTGTTCGAATAGCAGCAATTCCGAGGGATACCGAGCCGACTCAGCGACCGCATTTCCTGTTAAATCGACCCCTAGAAGCTGCCGTTTCCGGTTCACGAGACAAGCACAGACACACGAGATTTCGGACGCGTGCCGAGCAAATAAGGAATGTGAAGAAAAAAAAACGCAAATTTTTCCCCGAGATTCCGCGTGAGGGAAAACACGCAAATTTTTCCCCGAGATTCCGCGTGAGGGAAAACACGACGTGGAAAGCTTGTGTAAATGTGTAATCCGGAGCAGTTCCGGTGGTTGTCGTCATGCGGTATATTCCGCCCGATGAAGTAGTTTCCACCTTAGCTTGGCATCAGAAAGGGAGGGAATGTATGCAGTCGAGTCTTGAGAAGAACGCAGAGGGATTTAATGGGTAAAACGAGCCACCTAGCTAGGCAGTCAGTTTCAGCTTCAGCTTCAGTTATATCCACCCTTTCTACATTCAGAGTGCACTTCGCAGATAGAACGGCGGTATCGGGCTGAAGAACGAAAGGGAGAAATGCTATCTAGGGGTTAAGATGTGCAGCCTCATATCCGCAAGCTCTTCCGCCCCGTTTAGTTTAAATTATTATAAACAGACCCGGAAAACAAGCCAAACTTACCAACTATCTGACTCCGAGAACCATTCTTTCGCCTAGCTTAACCCTTTTGCCACCTACAAACGCGAGGCTAAAATCAAAATTCCTTTCTTTAGCTCGACATGAGTTACGAGCATTTTGCACTTTGGTCACAAGTCGGTGCACTATGGGAGGAAATGCATTTTTTTCGTTCAAAAAAGTCTACTGCCTTCAGTTTTTCCCCGATTTGCAATTATTTTTTTAAAAATTAAATTGCGGTAAATTTTAAAGAGCACCCTGGTCAGAGATTTTGGCATTTTGGTCTGTTTATTTATTATATGTTTACTCAAAGTATGAGAAAGTCGAGAATTTTCACAAAATAATTATTTACTCTTCAAAAACAGTTTACATATCATGCAAATCATCTTTAATCAATGCAAGGGGACTCCCAGAATAGAAATAATTTGATTATTGTGTCGTTCCATTATCATAAACAAATTAAATTAACAAATAGCCAAATATCGTAATGTTTGTTGGAAAAAAATTTTCTTAGCTAAAAATGCTTTTAATTATTGTGAGAGTGATTGTCAGACACAATTTACATAAAACATGTGATCGCAACTTTAATAATAATAAAGTTGAGTCACCTTCGGCACCTTTATTGAATAAAATATTTATTGAATAAAACCTTTATTGAATAAAATATTAAACAGTCAATTAATACCTGTGGGCGCCAGTTCCGTCAAGGATAAATCTAACTTTAGATATAAAAGTTAATTTAAGATAAGTTCAAATAAATAAAATAATAAGGTTTTGTGAACCGGAACAAATAGTGCTAACTCAGCCCTTTTTCTGGATAATGGTAGAGGGGGTGGTTCTAAAAAAAATATTTTCTTATTTTCTAAAATTAAATAAAATTACCAGAAAATTATCTAACAAAACATTTATTCAGAAATAAACTATTTATAAAAGTTGTAAAATTTATTACAAAATTAAAAAATTAAATAATTAGACACAAAAACTATAGTCGTCGTTTAATTTAGTGACAATTGATCTTTCGTCCGGTTTTTCCAAGACCAGGAAAAAGAAATTAATCGCAAAAAGAAAATTTGATTAAATAAATCTAAATTCAGTAAGGAGGGCTAACACAAAATTATAGGGAACGATGAATTACTATACTCAAATCAAAACAAAAATTACCAAATTCTGATTAAAGGGAATATATGGCGAAAAGGAAGAGCCTAAATAAATTGCGGGAAATTTCACTTATTAAATTACAAAAACAATTTGATAAATTTAAAAATTTGAAAAAAGAACTCAAAACTTTTCTTAGATTACTTCAAATAAAACTAAAGCAGTTGAATTGATTCAACCAGAGAGGTTCTTAGAAAATTGTGTACCAAATATTACTGCAGAGATTCTTAAAATAACGTATTAAACAAATATTCAACCAGAAGAGAATTAGGGTAACACAATCTTCAAAAGAAAAGTCTTTCCTTTTGGATTAAACAAAGCACCATACCTCTAAATTCAAAATCCTTGTAGGAACAACTTCAAAAATAATTAATCACACTATTAAACTTTTAATTGAAAAATAACTTTAAAATACTTTAATTCGTTGGAAGAATTTGGTTCTTCGTGTTGTCACTCCAAAAGCTGCTTGAAGAAAGATGGCGATTTTCTTCTGTTGTTTACTTCTTTAGCAACCGATTTGGTTCCTCATTGGCCGAAACAAAAGGTTCTGATTGGTGTTGCTACGACTAGCTTTCCGACAGAAGAAAATTTCAGGAAGGTAGTTAGAAAGGGTGCAGTGTTCCAAATTATTTATCTGTTCTGAATTAGTGATTTCAATGATTCAACAATTTCACGCCAAGGTGAATAAGTTAAGTTGGAAATAAAGGCAGGAAAACGCAACAAGAATCCAGTTAGCATTCCAAAATAATCAAATAGCTCTGAGGTACAACCGGAAGGATGGGTTAGGGACACTGCAGTAGGTTAGGCGGGAAAATTCAAATTTCGTAGTTTCTCAAAGTTCTCCAAAGGGCTTCTTCAATTCTCAACAGCAACCGGATCTCAGAAAAATACATAAATAAAAAGCAAAAACAGGAAAAATCAATTCTTAAAATTAAAGTTGCCTAACTAAATTAATCCTAGCCTTGGAAAACCGTGCAGCTTCTGGAGTCGATAATATGCGATATTTTGAAATAATCAAAATTAAACTTCAATAAGAGTCTGAATTCTGCAATATTAAAACTTATGACTTGCAAATATTTTGCAACGTCACAAACATTAACAATTAGAATTGTTATAAACAATTTTTGAGGAAAAATTTGGAATTTGTGGTTTTTCAAATTTCGGATTTCCCTTTATTATTTGAATTGATGCAGATATTCGTGAAAATAACATTTGTTTAATTATATCAGTTAAACAATTGCTGATTTTATATAAAAATAAAATAAGTAAATGAAAAAATGTGACATTTTCACCTGGGAAAAAAAATTGTTTTCACTGAAACTGCTCTAAATTTTTGTGCGAGAGATTTGCAGTTAAAATTTATATTAAAAATTGGCAATAAAGATTGTTATAAACAATTAAAATAAATATTCCAAAATTTTTTCATTTTCTTTTAGGAAAAATTGGCCTGCGGAATAAAACTGTTCAATAGGGTATTGAGAGTATGAGTTAATGACCAATCACAATAAAATATTATTTAAAATTATTTTTTAAACAACTAAACGTTATTACTCAATTTTAAATATTAAAAACTTTTCACGTATTCAAAAAATCTTTCTTGTATCCTTAAATTTTGTGTTGCTGCGAACACGGATTTAGCGCACAGTTTTTTTGGTGAATTCTGATCCATTTATTGGTTACCAAAGGCTGAAAAATAAATCCTACAATTGATACGAACCTACTATTATAAAGAAATCTCCAGATTAGCAAAGGCCGATTTTTCCAAAGGGAACATACCAAAATTTTGCGTTTATTCATTTCGATTGCTTATAAAATAACAAATAGAATTACATATTCATATATATCATTTTCAAGAATATCTGCAGTAACTAAAATGATTCAGAGGAATCCGAATTTGATAAAAACCGCTAATTTAAATATGTCGCTACAACATTTTCTTACAACAATTGTTTATTGTTAATTTTTTATAGAAATAGTGACTGCAAATCTCTTTTACGACTTCCTGCGCTGATTAACTCTTTTACAAAAATTTAAAGCAGTTTTAGTGCAAAAAAATTCTTCTCCAAGCCAAAGTGCCAAAGTTTTGAATTTATTTACTTAATTTGTTTACAAAATTAACAATTGTTGTATTTTAACACATGGCAATAACTATAACATATGTTATTTTCAAGAATATCTGCATCAACTCAAATAATGAAGGGAAATCCGAAATGGAAAAAACCGCAAATTTGAAATTTGTCAAAAAAAATTGTTTATAACAATTCTAATCGTTCATTTTGCATAGAAATTGTGACTGAAAATCACTGTGACAATAATTTAAAGCACTTTTAGCTAAGAAAAAATTTTTTCCATCAAAAATTACAATACTTGTCTATTTGTTAATTTAATTTCTTTATAATAATTGTACCATACAATAATCAAATTATTTGTGTTCTGGTAGTCCCTTTGAGTTGATTCAAGATGATTTGCATTATGTGCAAGCTGTTGTTGAAGAGTAAATAATTATTTTGTGAAAAATCTCTATTTTCTCATACTTTGAGTAAACATATAATCAATAAACAGACGAAAATGCCGAAATCTCTGATCAGGGTGCTCTTTAAAATTTAGCACACTTTAATTTTAAAAAAAAAGAATAGCAAGTCGGGACAAAATTGAAGGCTGTAGACTTTTTTGAACGAAAAAATGCATTTCCTCCCACTGTGCGGTGCATTTAAGGTCAAAAATGCAAACTTTAGAATAGTTGAACTTTGCGATAATAATTAATGTCACAAACAACTTTCCATCACGGAGAAAAAAAAAATTGTTGAATTATCAGATGTCATCTGTTGGAATAGGGAAAGCAGATTTTTCAGTTATATTTACAGGAATTTCTGATAACCTAACAGATGATTAATAAATTAAACGATATTTAACGATAGTAAATTAAATATATCTATAGAATTAACAGAAATTTTAGGTTAACATTTTTCTGAAAAAATAGAATTCGGTTGATATAACAGACATTTCTGTTAAAATTAGAACGAAAAATGTGGAAATTTGATAAAATAAATTTTTAAAAAAGCAGGGGAAGCATTTTTAGCATTTTTATTTAATATTTATTTTCCGCGGAAAACGGAAGTACAAGAAAAAAAGCTCTTAAGAAAATATAAGAAATATAATAATACCTTCCTACTAAAAGTGATACGACAGACTCACACGAAGACTCAACAAATGATTAAGAATGCATAATTCAGGTACCTTTTTTAATAAAATTTATGTCAAGGACAATAGTTTTCATAATTATAATAAGTTACATGTCTGAAAATTTAATTTTTTTCATTATGTGCAGCTGTCGTAAAGTATAATATTGAAAAGGAAAAAAGTTCAGATAATAAGATGAGAACTCGTGAATCATTTATAACTTCTGTATTATTAACACCTCTAGATTTATCTGAAAAAATTGATTAAATAAAGAAACAAACTATTAATCCTACTCATCACAAATCACGGTAATGATTCGAATAAAAAATTAGATAATAACCAACAATACAACAAAAATTCGAAAGAATTGTTGACGAAATCAGATTTTACAACACAAAAGTTTACAGGTAAAATTTATTCGATCAAAATTTTGTTATTTGCTTATTCTCTCTTTTCTTGTTCTTCTTTTGATAAAATAAATTTTTTAAAAAGCAGAGGAAGCATTTTTAGCATTTTTATTTCATATTTATTTTCCACTGGAAATTACCACCTAATTAGAATTATATATACATGGGGCATTATTTCTCAAGTGTACCCACCCCAAAAAATCTCCGATCGAGTTCAAATTTACAAAAAGTTTAATCCTATTAGATGGCCCTTCAAAAAAGAAAGATTGATCAGTTTGTTCAAAAACTCGCCGAGGTAGAGGGAGTAAAATTTTCGTACTTTGAGTAAAGAGCCTCTACTTCGGATATAAATATCTTTTTATGTATGGCTTATAAAAAATTTTGACCCAAACGTTTTCGATAGATTTTTTCCCAATATTTCGAATGAAATAAAAAAATTTTTGAAATATCTAAAATTTAACCATCATTTTTGAAAATCAAAAATATTTTTAATTTTTTTTAAGTTCAACCCTTTTTTTTCTTTTGTTTTTAACTGAAAATAAAGCTTGAAATGCTTACTTGCAGATCTGTAAATAGCAAAATGTCGGTTATTGTTGTTTTTAAAAAATTGAATTTCAAGTAACCTAGTAAATTCGAAAAAATTTTCTTATGCGCCAAAAAAAAGTCAGAAAATTTTTTGTACGTACAGTTTTTAATAAGTAACAATATTCTAAAAACAGAATTTAAAAAAAAAATTTTGTTGATTTTAGAATTTTTTGAAGATTTTCAAAAATGACATTTTTTTAATTTC
>JBAGKK010170349.1:0-23401 GCA_037177015.1 Euceroptres primus | reverse complement strand
CGATCCTTAAAGTTTATTTTACAACTAAGTAGATCTTAAGAAATAGACCCCATAGCCAATGAAATATTATCAAAGATATCAAAAATAACCTCACCAACAAGATGTTTACATAGTAACAGTTTATAACGCTAGATGGCATTAATAGTAGCAAATAGTTAGTAGCAAAATATTTTGCTCACCGATGACCGGTGACCAAAATTATTTTGCATACCGCCACTAGTAAACAAAACATTTTGGCCACTGCTCATCAATGCAGTGCGCAAACGGACATTTTGGATGTCTGTAAACGGTGGGCAATCTCAAGTTTTGCATTTATTTGTAAAGAAATAGTATAATTTCAAATATTTTAATGTGTCTATAAAATTAGTAACATAAAATCTTGTCAAAAATTCAAAGCCAAACAAAATCTCAAAGAAAGCATACAAATTTTATCTAAATCGAATAAATCTTCTGTTTAAAACAAACATTCTATTTGTTTTCCTACAACAAAGATATTGCATATTTCATTTAAATAAAAGATACGTTTAAACGAAACAAATTATGTTTTATTCAAACAAACTTTTTTAAATTTGCATACAAAATTTGTTTAAATTAATAAAATCAACATTTTTCAATTTCCCCGTTTGCTTGTCCAAATTCAGACTCTGTCAAGGGGAAAAAATGTACAATTTTCTTAATAACCGAAATATCAAAATTGCCACTGAGAAGGCGATTTGTTTGATTCAAACAACAAAATCTGTTTGAATGCACTATGTTTAATTTAAACAAAATTTTTATTTGAATTTGAAAAAGTGTTTAAATGAAACAAAATTTGTTTGAATCAAATAATTAAGTCTTTGTTGTACGGTCAAACAAATTTGTTGTTTATGTCAAACTAAAGATCCATTTCACTTGAATAAAAATTTGTTTAAATTAAGTAATTTTTTTTATTGACCCATTATTTATAGAATTAAACATATTTTAATGTGCCAAAATTAGTCATATATGTTTTAAAATTTGTCAAATCTCCAAAAAAAGCTAACGAGTTTGGTCTAAATAGAATAAATCTTCTATTTAAAATAAACATACTATTTATTTGACTAAACGTCAAGTTATCCACTCAGAAGAAAGTTGTTTACATTCAAACAAAACTTTTTAAAGCCAAAAACATAATTGCATTGATGTGGGGTCAAAAAACATTTGTTCTAATTCAAACAAATACTATTTGAATCAAAAAAAATTTTGTTTGAATCAAACAAACTTTTTTCTGATCAAACAAATGTATTTTTAGATATAAAAAAATTTCCATATCGAATCAAGAAAAAGAGGATAAAAAACGATTTTTTTAACTTGAAAATAAGTTTTCTCTGAGTGTACTATCAATATTAATAAATTTCCAGCATTCTTTTCTCATTTCAAAATTTGAATATTAAGTAAATTTTAATTCAAAACAACTAAATTTAGAATGAATCCAAAATATTGAAAATTCTAACACCTCGCCTACGCACTTGAATCTCATTCAAGGTCTGTACAACAGATCTTGAAACAAAAAATGTGAAATATGTCCAAGTTTATGATTTTCTGTCAATATCTGGCGCATACATAATTACACCTGAATTCAAGGCGATTCTAGAAGTATCCATTATTCGAAATGTATGAATTAAGTTTTTAATTTACACAGAAATCTCTTGAGAAATTGAATATAAAAAACGAAGAAGTAGTTTTCGTAATATCAGTCGAAAAGAATCTTTAATTTTAATGTCAAATGTCGTGAACACGTGGACTAATGAAGCAACCTTAGTGTATAATATATGACACAGAATCGAATCGAAACATCAGATATAGGATGATTTCGCGCCTTGGAATAGAGATTGTGGTTGCTGATACTTGACTAAATATGCATATATCGAAAGTCGAAACCATCTGTGCATCTTCTTGACATTTGGATTACATTCCCTTCGAACTTTTCAGTATGACTAAGAAATAAGAAGTAGGAGTGAAAAAAAGTGGAATCTAACCAGTTCTCTTTGAATTATTTGCAGGCTACAGTGTGAATCGGGATGGTGTCGAGACGAAAAATACTTTCCCGTTCGAGGGACAACCTTGCGGATACACAGTATGAAGAACAGGAAGAAGAGGACGTCTGGTATAATTTAGACAAGTTGTTCAAGGTAACTTGATTAATATGAGGGTTTTGTTGATTTTAATACATTAGTATGCGTGAAAGTATCAAGTTGTATCAGGACACTTAATTTTTGCATGAATCTTAATCATAAAAAGAAGGAGAAAAAGAGAGACTCACTTTATTTTTTTCTCAAAACTCATATATATTTACAATTTCCTAATAGGTCTCATTTTTTTTTTGGAGCAGCTTTAAATTTACTCTAGTGCAACAATAATTTGAGACCCAATTTTATTTCTTTTTTCTTTTTTCACCTTTCATTATTTTTTAGGTAAGTAATTTTTCTTCTGAAATTGTAAATCGAGTTTTCTGTTGTTTTTTTTCGTATATTTCAAATTTCGACTGGAAAAGAGAATTACAAGGGATATTAAATTTTATGTTGACTGACCCCAGGTTCAAGGGATTACATACATCAATTTTGTAATATAAGTTATGAAAACTAAATTGCAGCCTCCCCTATAACTATAAATAAGTCGAGAACTACTCAAAATATATGTCTACCTTCTCAGGCTCAATTTCAGACTTAAAATACTCAATTTTATTCTTATGTATTTTATATTTTTCAAAATTACTATATATTTTTCTAGAAACTTGTAAAAATTGATGGATGAAATAAAAAAATTGATGAAATTTTAAAGAAAGTTCCACCCTTTAGAGAGATACCCAGAAGTAACATAAATACATAAATTTAATTACTTTAAATTTTAATTTGTTTCAACATCTTCAACATTTCTGAATTTCAAAATAAGTCCACTAAATAATAAATCTTTAAGAATATTTTAATATTTTACCAAGCGAAAATTTCAATTCAATGTTTGTACATTAGAAAAATGCATTTTGAATCAAATCAAATTCTGAATTAATTTAATTTAAATTTAAATAAAATTTTAATTTATAATAAGTTTTATTATTAATAACGATGATTTATAAATTACTCATTTTTCATCGAAATTAATTATGCAATTTTTGTAGAAAGCTCATATACATACACAAATAAAAAAATTTCATAAAATAGTTCCATTAAGCTGTAAATTTAAAATCCCATCGAAAATGGATTTTAGTACTTATTACTTTTTACTCTAAACCCTCAGAAATATTTTTTAATGTTTTAAAACACTTCAATATCATTTTAATCTTTTATAATTATTTTTATTTAATCCACTTCAAATGCAATATAGTTTTTTAAAATTATTTCCAAAGAAATATATAATTGTATACCAAAATAATTACTTAGTAAAATAATAGTAAAATACTAAAATCATCAACTTTAAAAAAATTATTTTTTCAAATTATTCCTTAGCAATACTAAATTATAATTGCATGACTAAAATAGATAGATTATAGGCATTCCATCTCTAGAATTTAATTAGAACCTAAATAATGCTTCACTTTTTAAAATTTTTGTTTAAAGAACACTCATTTTCCAACCTTTTTCCAAAATTTTTTTTGGAAACTTTTTCCCAACTTTTTCTAAAATCGAAATTTTTTTAAAGTCGACAGTAATGATATTTATTTATTATTCATTCGTATATTTATATTTATCGTATATTTATTCATTTATTCATTCATATATTCTTTCTTATAACAAATTATATAATACTGTATGGAATTTTAGATACAGTTTAAAAAAAAATGTCTGTAGAAAAAAATGCATTAGAACTTTGGTATTTTTTGAAGATTTGACGTCATGGAATATCAACTAAAAAATGAGTCATAAAATGCTTTATCAAACAGTCCCGTTTCGACATAAGAACCGAGTGCTCGGGCCCAAGGCCTTGAAATGGAATAAATTAAATATATAAATATATATATATATATATATATATATATATAATTAAATAAACAAAAAGAAAAATACTCTCTTCTATTAATTAAACAAATTCAGTGCAGTTATATTTTTTACTTATATGCTTCAAATCAATTTTATTTTGGACCTCATTTATTTTGAGTCTTATTTATTTGGACCTTAAATTAGAGATACCATTATTAATTATAGATACAATAAAACTTTAGATTTATTATTTGTCTATTTGGTAAATGATCTTTTTCAGAATATGTGATTCAAATCTGCTCTATAATAATTTCTATTTTTTGTTGATCTGCTTCCTAATTGCAAGTAGTGTTACTTTTTTCTACTCCACTTCAAATTTTTAATGATCAGTTATACAACGTATGGGAATACAAAATAAGTTAATTATCTATGATCAGCGGATATTTCCAATTGAAAGTATTCGTTCTGAAAGAACCAATGGAATAATAAAGGTGCGACTCTCAATTTGGTGGAACATACACGAATCTTTTTTACTTTTTTATGACCCTTTTTTATACCACCGAGAGTGAACCATAAGTACAGAGTCGGCGGCTCCTTCGCATAATGACTCGGTCATTTTCTTAAAAGCAAAAGTCTTTATTCAAGTATGCGGACCAGGAATCGTAAAAACTTTCTAACTTACAGCTTCTTTCACTTTCGGGATTTCATTCAGACAAAATATTCAAAATCTAAATATGAAAGCAATATCAAAATTCTTTTGCTACAAAATATACATGACAATGTAATGCACCACAATGTAATATAATAATTATATGATATATATATATATATATATATATATATATATAAATATATATAATAAAATCATATAATGATATGAAATATTAAACCTATTGTAAAATTGTATATTATTCAAATTTTAAATCAAATTAAATTATATTTATATTTTTTTAATAATTTATTACTGTATCTCGATAAGTTTTACTTAGATTTTAAGTATTTAAGTCAAATTTAAAATTATGTTAGCAAAATGTTACCAGAATGAAAAATGTTGTAACGTACACAGTACAGAAAGTAGAATTTATTGGGGAACTAGGAAGTACTTAAAATCGATTGTAATCTGTAATCGAATACACGAAGCATACCGTTAGACAAGAAATAAATTTTATGTTCATTTTGTAACTTAATAGGGTGCGTTTCGCATTTCAGACAGATGTAAATATAAAATCTCTTGAAGATTTGAATTTTAAAAAATATACAATCTGGATAGTGTTTTAGTAATTTATAGATTATAAACTTTGCATTCCTGGGAAATAGATTTCTATCGCAAATACCATTTGATATGCAGAATTGCAACAGATTTTGTAAAAATTGATGTTTTAATAAAATTTAGGATTAGCTATTTAAATTAGTTCAAATAACTTTTACAAGCAAAACATTTTTATAAAAATGATTGTAAAATATTTCAAATTATTCATCCAATTTACTTTAATTAAACGTTGGGAATTTTGCAAGAGAAAGTTATTAATTGATTAGAAATTCTTAAAACAGGAAATCAGATTATTGAATTCTTCATGATATCAAGAATAATTAGTTTCTTTGTCTGTATCATTTACTCACTGCCAGTTTAAGTGGTTTTTGTTATTTTCTGAAATAAATTAGGCATTAAAGAAAAATTAAAGATCAGTGAATTGCAGTTACTTTTGTCAACATAATTCAAGTTTAACTTACAAGTTAGTCTCTCTATAAAATTCAGATTCTAATTTAAATTTCAGTTTTAGCAGTTTTTCTTTATTTATAAGTTAATTTATCAACATGATAATGATGATAATTTGTAATTTTTTCTTTGTTTTAGGACCATATACAAGAGGTTTTAGATAAATGGAATCAAATAGATGATGAAATATGGGCGAAAGTAATCGTCTTCGAAAGAAACAGAAGGGTTGCGAAAGCATATGCAAGAGCACCTGTCCTCACTGTAAATGGGTCAAACGATGGTTTCGACGGTTTTAGGTAACTATATTTAAATAAACAAATTTTAATTTTATTTCACGAATTTACCATCTGCCTTTTTCTTAAAGAAACTCTAAGAAAAAGATTTGTTTGATTCAATAATAAATAGGTCATTCAAAAAAATAGACTTGATTTCAATCAATTTTATTTGAATCAAACAAACATTATTAAATTCAAATAAAAAATATATTTAAATACAACAAAGTGCATACAAACAAATTTTGGTGTTTGAATAAAACAAATAATTTTCTCAGGTGCCCCACCTCATAGGCGTGGGACGCTGGGAATTTAAAAATATGATTTTGCAACACATTTCTGAAATCGATTCTGAAACACATTGCTATGTTGTCTTAATTTGAATAAAGCCGAAAATAAACACAGAGTAAAATTTTAACAATTTAAAATTCAAAAAAAGCAAAATAACAAATCAGCATAGTAACAAAGTGGGAGAAGATTAAATGGGTATCAATTATCAATTTTTCAAACACTAAAACTAAAAGAACGATGTCCATTTAAAATAGTTCCCCTGTTCTTTAAACTGAGAAAAATAATTTAGAAACTATTTTTCTCAAGGGGTTCTTCGGCATGTAGCCAATCTTCTTTCTTGCCTAAAACCGAACCGATTTTTGTGCTCGAGTTTCTGTACTATTTTGCCTTGAGCACTAATTTTCAACGATTCAATAACGTGCCGGGACGTATCCGTCACCCTGGACTTGGTAGCTATTTTTTAAATAGCTTATAATTCATTCAAATTCAAAAATCCTAACGTGCTATTCACATTCTTCATACGTAGATCACATTGACCTAAAAACTTCCTATACATACTGCTAAGATCAGTCAAAGTTTCTGTGACGATGCTTGCAGTTATGAACAGTAAATTAAATTAATTATAAATTGAAAAAGATTTGAACTCTCAATTTTCAATTTAAAATTCATTAGTTAATAATATTTTGCAAAATGAAGATAACTTAAGTCGTATTTTATTAATTTTTTAGATTGATTTTAATAAAGATTTAATTTTAGATCGATAAAAAATAAAAATAAAAAAGAACCAAGAAAAGCCTAAGTTAATAAATGGTATGAACAAAAATCCCACCAGTGGTCACTATGCGATTTATGTCACTATGCAAAAAATTACAACCCGCCTCCATGTCGATTCGGACCATTCATCCTACGACATGATGGAGTTAGGAGAGACTTAAAAATCTACTCATCGTCGCGGATTCCCTCGTCGGAGCGATGGCTACATTGCCTCTTCTGGGCCAGTCCCCAGAGATCCCTTTTTCTCTGCAGGGGCCACTTTTCCCTGCATCCTCCTACCTGTTCTTCAGTCCTGTAAAGATTAATAAATTTGTTCAAATTAATATAAATGGAAATTATAGAATAAAAATGGAATAAAAATAACTTTATCAGTTTTCATTTTCAATATAAACTATAAAATAATTTACCTGAATTTTAAATGAATGATACGCGATTGGAATCCTTCCAAGTCGCAAAAGTCCTAAACACTTCACACATTTTGTCACTAAAGTCTGAAAATACGTTCGAAATAAATTATCTGAATCAATACAGCAACAGATTTATTTTTTGTAAAATTTATCTATGATTTAATTTAAAAGAATTCAGCAATCAATCAATTTAATTAAAAATGCAAATGAATTCTAAATCAACTGAATGGACATGTTATATGCCTTGATTTAAACATTTTTCACACCCGCACTGACTTTAAATTTTGTCAATATCACGAACAAAATACACTTTCAAAAGGCGAATTTTCGGTTTTAAATCGCGTGATCCGAAATCATCTTCCTCAAGTTGTGAACAATACGCAAACAAGCACCTGCAAAAGAAACCAAAAAAAAACACCATTGTTAAATATACAATAACAAAAAATAATTGCAAGAAACTTCTTACTTCTTGTAAAACTTTTTTTGTTAAAAGGCTTACATATAGAATATAAAATTCAATCAGCAAGAGTGAATCGAACTAATACAAATCTAAAACCGAGCTGACTATTTTCTATTTTAGAGACGCTCACGACAAACCGTACATTTAGCGTCAAAATCGAATTTAGAACTGATCCTATTTTGTCATTTTCTAATTTCCCTTCCCATATTCGTATTTTCTGATTTTGGTAAACAAGAGATTTACCAGTCTACCTGCGCATCTCGAGTTGCACCCTTTCAGAGAATTTTAATTTTCAAGATATAACTTTTATGTGTTTTTCCATTTTTATTTGTCCCCAACGCCCAGTTTGTAAAAGAAAATCATATAGTAATTTTTTTCTAAGGTGTGATGTCTGATCAAAGATTCTAGTTGCAAATAAAGCCTAGTTGGAAGTACTGAAAATCAAATAGAATTGAAAAAGTAAATAGAACTTTAAAAATTAAAAAATAAAGGACCTCGGGTTATCTTTGCATCAAAGACTAATTTAAAATCAGAGTATAATTTTTCCTAAACCTCAAGGAAAAACATAAACTGTAAATTTTCTTTATAAAATATCAAGTTACTTGTAATTGGATCCCACTGAGAGTCTTTTGATTTACCAAGTCGGTCTGAATCCATAAGAAATCACTAATCCAAAATATTATTGTCTTTCATCTCCGAACGTGACACGAATTCACCGTTCACTCTTATCGACAATCTAGAACAGCTGAAAAATAAAAAAAGGTAGTGTCTAGTATTACGGAAATTTCCGTAATACTAAAATTCCGTAGCACACAACATAGTATGGACCGAGGCTATTATTACGGAATTTTCCGTAAGAATAGCCTGTCCCCCCTTTGTGTTGTATGCTAGTTGTACGAAAAATTTCGTAACAACATCCTCGGCTTTACTATAAATTAATTGCTTTAAGAAGCCATAACTTATGAATTATTATTACATTCTTTTTTTTTTTTAATTTGTGGGAAACTCCACTTATTCATTGAATCATTTTTCGCAAAGCCGAGAGTTTTTTATTTATTTCCTATTTTTTGATTGTATTTTTAGAGTTATTTTTTTATTTGTAATTTTGTTATAATTAATTTGGGGCGTCGGGACTTTAAAAAGACGAAGTTTTGTATTTTTCTAGGCTAGGAGCAAAAATTCCAGTTTCGAGAAAAAGAATAATCGACACCGATTCGCTGATCCTGATATGGCATGTCTGAGACGTCAAACGGTCTTTCAATTACCTTTGAGATTTCTACTCTCAGTTGAAGAGTCGTACTGATTCCATGCGACTCGATTTCCGGGACTCAAAGTCAAGTTATTAGATCCTATCAAATTTCACGTTCATAACAAACCACAAAAACGTTAATCACGTTTTCCGTCATGAATTCCAATGAAATTTTCAATCTGTTCAAATTATCATTCCAAAGTAAAATATGACATTGGAAAGATGCTATTATTTATTTTTCAAACGAGTTATCTTGAGAGTCATTGAACGATTACGATTTGCTTTCGTTGAATCGGTGCCAAGTAAACAAGTCTAGTTGCATGATAAAAAGAAATGTTAAAGAGGTTTAACTGATTTCACTTTTTTAAAAAAAGGTTTACTTTTCAAACTACTTGTTAAATTACATAAGCTTTTAATTTAACAATTTAGCTTTGATAATAAAAAATTTATTTAGCTTTTTACTTTAATACATAAATTATAACCAGAGAAATTTCTTACTTGGTTCTCAGTTTATTAAAATTATTTGTGTTAAGCTAATTTTTGTTTAGCCTGAATCTGAAATTTATTTACCTACGTCAATATCTATTTTTTAAACATGAAGGTTGAGATATAAACAAAGATAAAGATAATTTTTAAGAAAACTTGTCAGGAAATGAGTTTACTATTTGAATTTCCGCAATCCCTTTACTAGAGAAATTAGTCTTACTTGGCACTCTCTTAGGTTCACTTGATACTATTAACGTCTTTTTAAGACCTTCAAATGTTAAAATATACTTCAAATAAAGTCTGAAACTTTTTATATAAATGATAGACAATCGTTATTTTAAAATATATTTCTTTAAAAAATAATAATAAAAATACCTAACTTTAGTTATTGAAATAATAGTAAGACTTTAAATCTTTTGAAGAATTTAATTTATTTCAAGCGAATAAATTTTTTATTTTATTTTTATTCTATGCAAACCAACTTTTATTAAATATTTATGAATGTAGATCTACAATTTCATATATTTTATGAGACTGAGAGTTGAGTAAGAAATTATTGCCGCTATAAAGTTAAATGCCCAGGAATTTAATGTCTTTTGTCAAGGGTGAATAAGGAATTTATAAATACGAAGCTTACCCACATTGGTAAAGACCATTTACGGGGAGAAATATCCTGATTCTTTTATGTTCTGAAAGTATAGTCAATAACTGAAAGTTGCGAAAATGTGACAGCATGACTAGTGCACTTTTTTACGTATGGCCTGATTTTCTTGATTTCTAATTGTTCGCTAAAGACGATCTCATCATGATCACGAACGGATCAATTTCTCACTTCCAAAGCACTTCCTTTCGCTGAAAAAAGATGGCAAATTACTTTTAAAAAAATTATTTTTATATTAGACAGTTAATTAAATATTTTCTTTGATTAATAATTAAACATTAATATCTTTAAACAAATATGACTATTACAAATACAAATACTAATAGAACAAAATATATAAAAACTAGACTCAAATTTAAATTTCTCTAAAAAATTAAATTTCTCACATTACACAATTTTTTCTTGTGATTTTCAGGATAGGTCTTTGTGGATTTGACAATCCGATGCGGGATCCCAAAACGGACGAGGCCAAAAGACACATAAATCAGGGAGTTAAAATAAAAATGGACGAGCAAGGCAATATCCTCATAAAGAAGATGTGCAAAAGCAACGTCTACGTAAAAGCCACAAACCAAGAAGACAACGCGATTGGTTCGGAAATTCTACGGAATCCTCAAGGTGCTCTAGAACATGAAAAGCCGGGAAAGGTAAAAAAATGGAGAAAGGTAAAAATTTACCTTGTTTGCAAAAAGTTTAAATTTTATCTTCGTTAGTAACGACCTCGATTCAGATGAGTAGTTTTATTTCTAAATCTCCCCCTGGGGAAAAAAGTCCTCGGGGTATTGAAAAGAAAATGACACTTTCTTCTTTCATTTTCAGTTGTTTGACATGAATAAGTTTCAAACAAATTTGTCCCGGGAAACGAGAAGAGCATATCCAGACAGGCGAAGACTGGAAACGCAGTGTCTCAGCGCCATAGTTTTTGTTCGCTCAGAAAATGATGTCTTGCAATCTCCAGTGTGGATTCTCATCGTCAATGTTGTTGGATTAGACATGTTAAAGTCAAAACTGCCACCAGGTACGTTTCTTGAATTTAAAAAAATCCGCAGGTTCCTTAGGACTGAAAAATAATTAAAATAGAAGATAAGAATAGAAAAAATATTCAATGTTAAATGTATGAACAAATCCTTGACAAAAGAGACATGATCCAGTTTCATAAATTGAAAATTGCTTGAGATTTTTTTAAAGATTCTAAATTCAAGATACCAACCACTGATAAAGTTTAAGATCTCAAAAAATTTTCCTTCAGCTCATATAATTTTTTTTCAAATAACTCAAATAAGTCTGAATAAAAGATAATACCATCTGGGAACCTTAGATAATCTTTCAAATAAAATAAAATCTTCTGGTTTAAATATTCACCATAGAACCAAATTTAAAAAGTAACAATAATTGTTACATTGATGGAAACCACTTAAAACGTATGTTAATATTTTAATAATGTACCTTAATTTTTAGTTATGGCGATGCAAAGGCCTGTAGACATTAAGAATCGACCTAGAATTCCAATTCCGGATGAAGATCCCTACAGCGTAGCAGGAGTTTCCTCGTCCTCAGGACCAAGTGACACCTTACAAACGAGTAGAGATTCTCGGGAGCAAATTTACGTCCAGTCGGGTTATCAACAGCGACGAACGGAAAAACCACCTAAGCTCCCTCCAAGAGAAAATCTATATGGCCACGATATCCCCAAGGTACCTCCTGCAAAAAAATAAAAAGAAGATAATAGGATCAAAAAGACTTTGAAATAAAAATTTAAAAAATAATTTTTTTTCTTGAATTCGATATCTAAATTCATTAATATTTCATGATTAATAAATGCATATTTACCTTAATTTTACAGCCTGACTACGACGATCTTGAAGACGATTATCGAAATTCCGCGAGACCTCCAGTCATATCTAATGGGGAGAAGAAGAGTAAAAAGGACGACAATAAAAAATATGGTTAGTCTTCATTTGCATAATTATTTTGCAAGAAAGTAAGAAAAAAGTCTCAGAAGGTTTTTGCTCATGGAGTAAAACAGTTTCGCCTTGAGAGTTATATGCTGAATTATTTCACAATCTAGAGGATGTTAAACACCTAATAGTCCTTTTAACCATCAGTTTTGTAACAGTGACCATAGAATCTTAATTGAGGTCTTTGGGATTCTGTGTCAATATTATTCTTTTTTTTCACGTAGTTTCTTACAATTATTAGATTAGGATTATCGCTCTTATAATTCGTTTGCAATATTACGGGATACTCACAAGTTATGCAAGATCAAAATTAAAAACTTTGATCAAAGAAAATTTGAAAGCAAAAAAATGAATTTCATTTTCTTTGTGAAGAAAAAAGTGGCATATTTTTTTCATCAATCTCTAGATTCCTTGATTTGAATAGACAAACTTCTTACCTCTCGACTTCTAGAGCTGCAGGTCCCAGAGAGACGTAGAACTCTGAATAAAAAGGACAGTTTCCATGTAAAATAACAGCAAACGATTTTTAAAAATCAGCAAAATCATCTTTCTTGTCAAAAGTACGAAAAATATTGTTTCCTTAAAAATATTACCTTTCAAACTAGAATTTTAGCTATTTCTTGAAGCTCGTCTTTCTAACTTAGAACATCTAATTCTGGATTAAGCATCAAGTCTTGAACTGATTTTCAAAGGAGAAACCCTATTTTTATTATAAACTCAACTTTAGTTTTAAATAATGTTAAGATTGGATATTCTATGCAACTATGGTTAGTCTTCATTTGCATAATTATTTTGCAAGAAAGTAAGAAAAAAGTCTCAGAAGGTTTTTGCTCATGGAGTAAAACAGTTTCGCCTTGAGAGTTATATGCTGAATTAATGATGATGATTAATTAAATAATTAAATAGATATTAATTATATAATTGTCATTATTATTAGAATTTAAATCTGTAATTTTATTGGCAGATGATCCCTACTATTGTGGTCTAAGGGCACGAGTACCTAATTTTGTAAAAATGGCAAAGAATGGTCACACTAAACAAATAGTGACACCTTCTCCATATGTACATGTAAGACCACAACCAGCTCCAACTTACATTACCACTGGATACGTGCATACTCAATCTGGCCAAATATATGGACATCACGTTCCACTTCCAGAAAAGTACCAGAAAAAACAACCAATCATGTACCATGCCAGAAGTTTGGAAAGCGGTCTCGGTACGTACGTATGCCTTTATTTTATCCAATCCAGGATTTTAAAAATCGCCCATTTCTCAGGAAACCTATTTTTACTGGGTATAGCTACAACAAATTTATTCCTATCCAAAATCTAATAAAATACTCCAGAAAATTCTAGATGTTCAGAATTTTTGAAACTCTCTAGCATTTTATAAAATTCTTATTGAAGTCTTCTGGACCTTTCGACAACCTTTAGAATTTTCTGTAGTTTTTATTTTCTAGAACATTTGAAATTTTCCGTATATGTACTAGATTCGTTAAATCTTCTGTAATCTTTCAAACTCTTGCAGAAACATCCAGACTTTTTCAGTCTTCTAAAATCTTCAAAAATATCTCAAAGCTTATTTTAATTTTTAAAAATATTCTACACTTTTTCAGACTCTTTTAGAATCCTTAAAAACATTTTGAATTCTGGCATAAATTTCCAAAATTGTCTAGTCTCTTTTAGATTTAAAAAAAAATTATTTATTTTTTTGAAGACTCAAAAAATCCACAGAATTTTAGGAAGATTCTGAAAGATTATGGGAGTGTTTTGTAGATTTTAGAGGGTTCTAAATAATTTTGAAAAATTCTGGACATTTCTTTGATTTCAGAATTTCAGAATTAGAAATTATGGAAATAGATTCTGGAATTTTCTGAAGGATTCTAGAAGATATTGGAACAGTCTAGTTTATTTTCTAGAGTAATCAACGAATTTTGAGATATTCTTTAAGATTTTATAAGATTATTATAGGAGAAGCCAAAAGATTTTAAAATAATATGGAAGAATCCAAAAGAATCTAGATGATTGCAGAAGATTTTAGAACAGTTTCGCATATTTTGAAGAATTTGTATAGATTTCATATAAGTTATTGCTATAATAAACAAATAGAAATACAAATAAATTTTGAAGATTCTATAAAAAGGACTTGAGAAAATTTCGGGAATCTTTTGTAGATTTTTGAGGATTCTAAAAGATTCTGGTAAATTCTGGAAACGACTATAGTAGATTCTAGAAGGTTATGGAAGAGTTCAGTAGATTTTAGAGTAGTCTAGAATATTTTGAAGATTAAAAAGACTATGAAAATCTGAAAGATTATGAGTTAGTTTGAAATTCTAGCTAGAGAATTCTAACAGATTCCTAAAATTGTTTGAAAATTATGAAAGATTTTAGAAGAATCTGGAGGATTTTGAAACGATCTGGTGAATTCTGGACAGTATAGAATTTTTTGAAGAATTTTAACAGAATTCAGATTTGAAGACTCTGGAGGATTTTAGAAGGTTTTGGGAATTTTTTGAAGATTTTGGAGCATTCTAAAAGATTTTAGAGAAACCCAGAAGATTTTACTTGGTTAAGGAAGAGTTTAAAAGATTTGAAAATTATGAAAAATTTCATAATACGTTAAAAAAGTTTTTGAATGTCATAAGTTTCTATTTCTCATTATTCTTAAAAAATTAATCGGAAGTGTCATTAAAAAAGAGGAAAAGGGGGTAAAAAATAATAAAATTCTCAAATAAAGGGGATTTTTAGAATAATAGGGGAAGAAATGGGGAATAAGGGACTGACTGTGATCCCTGATGCCATACAAAACTAAAGTCTTCCAATTTTTGCTAACATTAAAACTGAAAGGTTCCTGACTGTGATTTTTCATTTCCTGACAAAATAATCTAAATTTCCACAACCCTAATAATTTCTCAATTTTGTTTCAGATGCAGACGAGCGAATTGATTCTCCCTACAACCATATTTATGGTAGATTACCCATTCCAACTCGTGGCGTGATACCTCCGACTCCTCGCGCTATGTACATCGGAGATTGGGACTAAGTCTAGGTTAATATCTGCGTATTTGTACCTAAAGCCTGTATATTGTTAATATACCACATAAATACTCATATTTTTTATGCCAGCACCAGAGTCGTTCTCATTTTTTTAAAAATAAATAAAAGAATTAATTTTTAACTTTCAATAATCAGATGTAAGTATGTATATGTAACATCGAATATACAGTCCAATTTGTGAGTTGAGGTACAAACGAATGTTTTTGACAATCATCGACCCTGTACTCTAAGAACTTTCATTTTTAGACTACGCAGACACTTAGTATCATCGAAAACATTGTAAACAGTAACACGTTTCTATACGTTTTGAGATAACGTGATGTAAAAATTGAAGGCTAGTGCTACGTTGGTAAAAAATTCCATGAGACTTGATCGAATTGTGTATCGTCAAAGGATCAGATGAGAAACGCTAGAAACGGTTACATTTTGTAAAAGGACATTTTTTATGTAAAAGCGCAATGAATCGCTTTAAAATGTGTACATACTACATAAAAAATAGTTGATAATTATTCAATTCCTTTACTTTTATTTTATTTATTACTCATTAACCTTTAATTTCGCATATCACTAGCATTCTGTTAAACACTCGAGTTTCAGTCATTCAGGGAAAATAGAAGATTCGTTACTTTCTGTATTCAGAACAATTTTATACTTACATGCTAAGAATCACCTCATCATGTTGCCTTATACGAAATATAAATGCGTACTAGAATGCTGTAGATTATCTGATCTTAGGATCAGAATATTAGTAAAAAAGTCAGAGTCAATTAAAAAATTGTCAAATAGATCACTAAGCATTAACAGATTAACACTAGCCAGCTCTAAACGCAGCATGACTGCAAAATCTTCAAAGAAATTACGTCCTTCACTTTTGTGTCTTTACCATGGAGTCTTGGAGTCAAGCTTCATTTTCTTGCAATTACCAATATTTTTTGAAAAGACGGCAGAACACTGATAGGGGAGAAACTTGAAGGAAATTCACTTTAAATGCCTCTATTCTTCAGGTCTTTCACTTTATAGATTCGAACTAGCCAATGTTCTGTCGTATAGGCTTCTTCCAGTGTTTCTAATTCGAAGTCTTTGTTTCCGATTTCCACATTTCGGACTCTATCGTATCCAGATGGTTTTCCTGGAAGCAAGAAACAAAAAATATTAATCCTCTGGAATTTACTACAAACTAATAAAATCAATTTCTAATTTGCTTACTTAAAAAAGTTGATGCCTTTTAATTAAAAGCCTTCAAAATTTGTCAACTTTTAAGATGCAAAACTTTAAAATTTGGTTACTGATTAAGTTTCAGATTTATAATCCCTCTGAATTCAAATTTTAAACGCACTATGTTCGAAAGCTTTTAAATTGTTATGCTTTAAAATCTAAGCCGTTTTGAATTAATTATTTAAATAATTAATTAACTCTTTTAAAAAGCACGAAATTAGTTTCTCAAGTCAAATAAAAAATAATAGTGCTGGTGAATATTCTCTAAAAAACTGGTAACATTGTCGATAAAATGCCGACAGTAAAAATGATAAGAAAATTGAAATTACCTCCTTCTGTGTAGACTTGACCAAATCTATAATAGCACATTTTGTACATAAGGCAGTTAAGCAAAGTGGGCGTTCCTTCTTTATCAACTCTAAATTCTCCAGCCGGATTGTAATAATCCCATTCGCTTATCGATTTTCCTTTTTCAGTGCTACCAGCGATTCGCACCATCCACAGGAACTTGTTTAGATCTAAAATAAAAATAGCCTAGATTAATAAATTAATACTCAACTATTAAATTAACATTCATAATATACTAAATCAACAAAGGATTTAAGATATGAAACAGTAAAAGGCCCGAAAGAACTATAGGATTGCAGACTCACCATCTGAAGAATATCCTGTTAAACCGCCAAAAATAACTAGCACATAATTCACGTCCAATTCTCTCATAATTTCATAGGCTTTTTCTTCCGAACTCGCCATTGCTTGACCAACCCTTGATATGTGAGTGTTATTCCAAGTATTGTTGTCCACTAAAATGGTCCGATTTGCCATTGCTGTTATCTGATACCCATAATCCCACCACGACATCACTTTTGCATCCTAAAGAAAATTTAAATAAAAAATTTGATTTAAAAATTTGAAATTCAAATGAAATGAAAAGTAAACCGAACCTTACCTCAGGTGTGTTCATGCGAAGCCAATAGTAAGCTTCCCTGAAATCATCAAAAATCATTCGACCACCATCAGGAGATCGAGCAGACAAAACTATACTTGGAGAACTGTAAGCTTCAACCGTGACCCACGTGCAGTGGAAAGTGTAAGAAAAGAAAAGCACGCACATAACTATTACGAAGAGAGTTGCGATCTGGAATAAAAATAAAATCAGCGATTGTAGATCAAACTTTTAAGACAAAAATGGTTTTGGCTTCAAATAAAAGAACACTAAACCAGAAAGAATTTTTTAAGGCAATCGAGTTGCAAACAAGATTACAAATTCATCTTACCTCACTTCTCAGAACATAATTACTCTCGAATTTCTTAGATTTTTTGTCAGCAACCTTTCCACTTTCAATTTGTTTCATGTACGTAAGAAGCAATGCCGAAGCACCGATTCCTCCTAAAATGCACATCACAGGCGCTAGCACCAACATCAAACGCACCATGACTCCCTGTAAATGTAAATTAATTCACAAATCAATAAAAACCTCTCAATCAGTAAATTGAAAAAGTTGAATTTAAGACAAACTCATTTTTAAATAAATTAATTTTAATAAATAACCGCAAAGTAAAGACTGGTAGCGCCATAGAGAATGAGGAAAATATTTGAGTCAGTCAGCTTAGAAAAGCAGAAGTATAAACCCGCTGGAAATAGGAACACTAGAATTTGCAGATCGAAGTAGAAAGAACTCCACGAAGTCGGTTGATGTTCAGAAACTGAGGCAATGATTGGAATGTGATTCTTCGCGTAGGAAGGATCCAGAAGGGAATAAAATCGACCAGTCCAGGGTGATATTTTACCTGCAATGAATAAATGATATCAAGAATAAAGAAAATTACCACTTTAACAAAATAATGGTTAATGATGTATCTTAAATTCTTACCAGTAAATGTCAAAATAGCACCAAGCACAAGAGAAGTTGATACTGTAGAAACAACAAGTCCACGGAAGAGTATTTCAAAGTCAGTTTCAGAGAGTTTACTACGCAAATAATCCACCAAGGCGTGTATTTGGCATAAACCAAAAACTCCTATTGCCTGGAAAAGACCGTCATGAATATCAGGGATATGAAAAATTGTTCTCGAAACTTGAAACAAATTATTGTAAATCAAGTTACCAGCATGTGTTCCGAACTTTGAACTGGCTGAAATCCGACGAAAGGAATTTGCATCGAGAGAATTGTTCCCAAGCAATATAAAACACTGTATGCGACGTAAATTCTGTGCGTAAATCTGCCAGTTACCATCAAGGTCAATACATGAAGGGGTATAAGGTTAATCAAAAAGACGTATCCTCCCCAAGAGGAAACCATATAGAAGTATGCAAGTGCTGCACACGTCGACCAAAATATCGCTCCTGTTTTCACAGCTTTGATCCACATGTAGTAGGTAAAAAGCATGCAGAATATGGCAATGCCCTCGTTATCATAAGAGCCTGCGACAGATCGAGATATGTATCCTGGGACAATAGCGATCATTGATGCTGCTAACAATCCTGAGGCAGAATCCTGCAAAAAATTGTACATATTATTAATTTACTTCTTAATCGTATTTTTATTCTCCTTCCCACAGCACCAAACGGCGGGTTATTTATTGCTTATTTATCTTCTTTGCATTTCATTATCAACTTCTATCACTTTTATCAACAAATATGTACGGATTTTCACGCCAACTACTCGCTAATCACCACTTGTAATAAAAGAACTCCGATCTACATAAATTCATATCTAAAGCCGAACTGACTATTTTCTATATTAGAGAGGCTCACGACAAATCGAACCTCTCGCGTAATTCATTAATTGCTTTTTGAGGTCTATTCAAATATTCTAGTTGCAATTAAGTTTTTAAGTAACCTGAGTCGTCAACAAGTTGCTTATTGTAAGTTAACTGGTATTTTAAATTGATGCTGACGACCAGCAAACGTTAAACTGTAACAGTCCAGCAAATATCCCAAAACAAAAAAGAACATTTTTCATTATTGAGAAATCCCTGATTGATTTAATTGACCATATTTTCCAAAAAGTGTAAATTTGACATTTTAGTAATCGTCGTTGCTTTTTTCTAAGATAAGGTACTGGAATTTTGCTTTCTCATGGAGGAAGCTTTGTAATGGTTACATTTTCGAAAATTTTTAAAATGATTTAATTAAACGTTCGCCAATTGGAAAATGTCTAATACAATGTACATTGTCCGAATGTGCGTATGTGTATGTCACACTTTTTTGTTAGCATGATAACTTGAGAACGGTTGCAGATAAAGTGTTGAAATTTGGAGGGCTTACTTTTACTACTAATATCTCAAATCAGACAGAAAGATTTCAAAAAACATTCATTTGATTTTTCTCTAGCACTTTCATAATACTTGAAAAATCGGTTTTTATAATTAGAACTTTTTTCATTATCATAATTCACAGTTAATGCATGAGAGGAAAAGATCCCTTGACTCGAAAGAATCAATTGACCTGTAATATTAATAAATTTTAGTGAAGATTGAAAAAATTTTGTTCATATATAATATTGAAAAAAATTGAAAATATACAATTTTATCAAAACAATTTTTACAATTTTAAGTTTTCAATGTACAACTATGAAAATAAAAAATTCCTTAAATTAAAACGAATCGATTGGCCTTTAATAATACTACATTTCATTGAAAATAAAGAAACTTTTAATCATTTATAATATTGAAAAAAATTAAGATTTACAATTTTATTGAAATAATTAATGGTTCCTCTATGAGGAAGCAAATGATCTATTTGCTATTTCATCATAACGAGGAAGCAAAGTGCTCATGATATGAGCACCAAAAAATATAGACTCCTGAAAAACATCCGAAATCGAATTCACAGCCAGTTTAATTGATCCTGCTGACCAGCAAACCTTAATTTATAACAAGGAGACTCGTATCAAACATCCGGAACAAAAAAATGTGAAAATTCTTAATTATTGAAGAAATTCTTATTGATTTCATTGGATACTTTTTCAATCGTTCTTGCTTTTTTCTAAGATTAATGAAATTTTTAATTGATCCTGCTGACCAGCAAGCCTTAATTTATAACATGGAGACTCGTAATTTGGAACAAAAAAGGAGGTAAATTTTTTATTATGGCGAAAATCCTGATTGATTTCATTGGCTACTTTTTCGAAAAAGTAGAAATTTGGCGCTTTTTCAATCGTCCTTGTTTTTTTTCTAAGATTACTGAAATTTTTAATTGATCCTACTGACCAGCAAACGATAATTTGGAACAAGGAGGCTCGTATCAAACATCCGTAAACAAGGGCGTAAATTTTTTATTATTGAGAAAACCCTGATTCATTTCATTGACTACTTTTTCCAAAAAGTAGAAATTTAGCATTTTTGCAATCGTTGTTGCTTTTTTATAAGTTTACTGATATTTCTAATTGATCCTACCGACTAGCAAACATTTTTTTGTAACGAGGAGGCGTATATCAAGAATCCCCCACAAAGAACGGGGTTAATGTTTAATTATTGAGAAAGCCCTGATGCTGCTTTTATTTCATTGGCCACTTTTTCCAAAAAGTGAAAATTTAGCATTTTTGCAACCGTTGTTGGCTTTTTCTAAGATAACTGATATTTTTAATTGAGCCTGCGGGGCGGCAAACCCGTTTTTGTAATAAGGAGGTTTGTATCAAGCATCTCCCACAAAGAAAAATGGAAATTTTTAATTATTTAGAAAGCCCTGATTTATCTCGTGGGCCACTTTTTCCACAAAGGGAAAATTTGGCATTTTTGCAACCGTTGTTGGTTTTTTCTAAGTTAACTGATATTTTAATTGATCCTGCGTGTCGGCAATCATTCTTTTGTAATAAAGAGACTCTTATCAAACATCCAGAACAAAGAAAAGTAGAAAATTTTAATTATTGAGAAAGCCTTGATTTATTTCGCGGGCCACTTTTTCCAAAAAGTGGAAATTTGGCATTATTGCAATCGTTGTTGCTTTTCCCTAAGTTTAATTATTTTTTTAATTTATTCTGCTAGACTACAAAGGTTTGTTTGCAACAAGGAGACTTTAAGCAAACATCCCCCACAAAGAAAACGGAAAATTTTCAATTATGGAGAAAGTCCTGATTTTATTGCATTGACCATTTTTTCCAAAAAGTGGAAATTTGGCATTTTCGCAATCGCTGTTGCTTTTTTCTAAGTTTACTGATATTTCTAATTGATCCTGCTGACTAGCAAACATTTTTTTCTAGCGAGGAGGCGTATATCAAGCATCCCATACAAAGAACGGGGTTATTTTTAATTATTGAGAAAGCCCTGACTTTATTTCATTGGCCCTGATTGATTTAATTGGAGTAAAAAGGGGACTGTCTGTGATCCTTGCATTAGAATTAATCTTACCCGCAACTCCTTGGTGAGTAAGTATGTAACAATCGTCGTCAAACTTGAAAATAAAGGAGCGAGGAAGACGCACACATTTCTTATGTCTATAGTTATATTTAGCATCCATGCTAGGTGATACAAGGCTCCTGAAGTTACCATCAATCCAGGATATATGGTTCCTGAAAATATATTTTCATGGGTAAAAAATCATCGCGTTCAAAACTGGTCGATACACTGGAACGAGGGAGTAATTTTGAAGAGACTTACCGCCTATAATCCTGCCAAGAGGATACCAAACCCGATCGTCAAACCAATTATAAAAACTATAAAAGCCTTCTTCAACCAAGAATTTGGTTGTTCGGTAGTTAAAGTATGGATCAAACTCATGGATGACGCTTTCGAATCTCAATACCGAGAACAAGCGTGTAGCAAAAGCTAAAAGAAAATTTTCATTTTGAAATAAATTCACTTAATATTTTAAATTTTAAGAACGTTATAAAATCGTAATATGTAGTAAGTAGAATGTATAATTACACAAAACTGCGGCTAGGGAGAGTATTGTTAACTTTAAAAGCGTTTCTTGCTTTTGAGCTGACATGCGTAGCCCTTTCACTTTCAAAAGACCACCCATGATTGTCAAAAACCTAAAAAGAGATTTCATTAAATTATTATAAATAATTTCAATAATTTCTTCGATAATATGTTCAAATTCTGGCAATTTTACAATACTGGAGTAAATACAAGTTTTTATTAAACCTTTTAGAGTAAGATTAATTTCTAATAACAATTTTGAAGTTATTAGTAATTTATAATCAAAAGCTTGGAACACATTAGTTTTTTAAAAAATTGTTTTAATCGTTTTAATGGAATTGTGATTTCCTAGAGCACAATAAATATTAACAGATTTGAAACTAAACTCATAGGACATTCAACATTTGTTAAAACATTCATAATTTTAGGATAAGCTTTTATTATTTAGTATAAAATTTAACTATAAATTTTATTAATAAAGTAGGTATAACATGCTAATATCAATATATTTATATGTTCTTTAAATTGAGTTTAGAGGTTAGGAAATCACAACAATGGATAAGAATGAAATGCAAAAGCTATCGATTATAAAAGATGAAAACAAGTATAGGTTCTGATAATGTTTCTAATATCTGAAAAATTTTCTGCAGTAAGAAAATTTCACAAAATCGGAGTTATAAAAGGACCACGTACACAAAATAACCGGCCGGCAAATATATTAAATTACCTAGTAAATCTGACTAAAATCCCGTTTTCAGTTGTCTTGGCTAAGCAGAGAATTTATAAATAATTTTTAGGTACTTACGAGTTCTTAGAAAACTGGTTTAAATAACCCAAATCATTTACGAATCATAAGGGGTTTATAAATCCAAAAAAAGTTCTTCAACCACGCAAGCAATCAGAGCAGTCGGAGCCACGAGCGGATCGGGGACACAGTCGATCCTGCTCATTATACCTCCCACCACCTTGCACGCGCAACGCGCATCCTTATAGAATGTCACAGAGCGCGAATATTTAAGGATTCAAGGGTTTCATCAAGCATGCTTATTCTTAAT
>JBAGKK010170244.1:0-23402 GCA_037177015.1 Euceroptres primus | reverse complement strand
GACGCGTGGCGGTCTCGGGTAGATGAGGCAATGAACTTTCGAGTTCCAAATGCTGATAAATAATAATAATAATAATCGGTTGAGTGCAGTTTTTGGGGGTTGGAGATCAGTATAAGCTTTACTCTTATACTAATTACTCTTACTCTGAAGAGGTTTCTGAAGAATTCCATCACCTATTTTAGTGCAGGTGCGTAGAGAAGTCCTAGAAATTTGTCTATTAGTCGAATTTTAATAGTGTGACTTTATCGGTAGAGGCTTGTTTTTAGAGGGTTACAAACTACTTTAAATTTATAGGGCCTGCTCGTAAAACTCTGCTAAAGAATTGCATAATCTATTTCAGTGCGCAAAAAATATCTAGGGTTTTTTCTGTTGCTTAGAACTGAATAGGGCGACTTTATTGACGTAGGCTAATTTTAGAGAGTTTAAAACTACTCTATATGTGTTGGGCTTACTCTTAGGATATTTCTGAAGAATTTCGTCACCTATCTCAGAACTTAGATAAATCCTAGAATTTTTGTTATGCGTCAAAGTTGAATAAGGTGATTTTATTAGTTGAGGGTAGTTTTTACGGGATTGTGAATTTTTTTAATGATGGTGAGCTTACTCGTGGGAACTTTCTGAAGAATTTCATTATCCATTTTAGTGCATTAAAAATTCTGTGAATTTTTTCTAGATGTTATATGCCAGTACTACCGTACAAATGAAAATGAGCGTATCTGTATTTTGCATTAGTCATCTGTCATTTTCCTAAATCTAAAATAAAATTCATAGGGTAAGGGGTACAGTGATCGGCGCCCTAAGAACTTCTCTGATTATAAATTTTGATATAAATTAATCCTCTTATTATTTGCTTTTGACAGTGAGATTGAGTTTGAGATTGAGTTGAGATTTTTCCTGATTTCAAACTATACTTACATATCAATTGATGTAGTATTTCGAGAAGCACCTCTAGTATTTATGTAACGACGTTTTTTTAAACCGAAAGTGAACATCACTCTATTTTGAGCTTGTGTTTTACATGTAAATAAGCATGCCATTTAATATCAGTACATAGAGTCAGTGAACGGCAGGTACCGTAGAATCACCTAACTTCGGACACACTGTCCCAAACTTCGGACACCCATTTTTCTTTGTTTCCATATAATTGAATGGTATAAAAGTAATATAAATTAACAGCCCAAAGCTTGACATTATGTGAAAAGTTAGTTTTGTTTTAAAAAATTGGTATAATAGGTGTCTGAAGTTAGGGCCAGGGTCTGAAGTTAGGTGATTCTACGGCACTGTCCAAGAAAATATTTATTTGTCAACCAAATTTAACAATTTGAAGTCGAAAAAATACTGTGTCAGCGCAAAAACAAAATAACGAATAATATTATGTATCTTTATATCGATTTTATCGTATCAATATAATATATAATCCATTTATGTATCCTAGGTGCCATTCACTGTCAGAGTGGCGTTCACTGTACCCCTTACCCACACCACCTTCCTTTCCGGTTAGGTTTTTGAGCATCTATGAAATCATTTATCAGCCACTTATTTGTCTATAAGAAATGCAATGAATTTTTAAATTTCTAAAATACGACAGGAGAATATTTTCAGATAGTTTTGTCACTGATTTAAGACCGTTTAAGGCCATCCAGAGATATCCGTTCGAATAATTCTTCTATACTCAAGGATCCGCTTGTATCCGTAGGGTATCCGTCTATCCTCGTGAATCATTATTTAATTGGTCGAATATTATTATCTTCACGTGTCGTATGTATTCCTAACCGTTTCGATATTTATACGTTTCAATCTTTTATTCTCTATCCACGATTTAATCCGTATCTATCCATGAGCATCTTCGAATATTTTCATCACTCGTCACGGATAGAAAATGTATCCGTCTTAGTCATTTTCTATCCTCTCAACGCTCTCTTAAAAAAATGTATTGCTTATCCACTCCAATACTCCGTTTTCAATTCGTATTCTTATTCCTATATATTCTATCTATCTTATTCTTATCTATACTTTCTAAGAAAAATATTATCTATCCGTTTTAATCCATAATTTTGAACAAAATTAACTTACGGATAATTAAGGATAGGGAGACGAATGGAAAACTATGGATTACAATGGACCGTAATAGATATTTTCTATAGATAATTTGGTGAAAGAATAAACTCTGCTTAACATGGATACGTTTTCTATCAGTGATACGTGAATGAAAACATCCAAGATTCTAAGTAGCTGATGTATAGAGAAGGATACGGAGACTGACTGAAGATTATGGATCAAAACAGACAGGAAATACATTTTTTAAAAGATTGATTGAAAAGTATTGATAATGACTTATGCGGAAACATTTTCTATCCGCTAAGCGTGATAAGTGATAATCATTTTTTTGCAGAATTCCAGCGTAATGTATTAGCTCTTAAGGTAATTGTTCCAGTCGTGGTCACCTGAGTTACCAGCAGTGGTCGTCGAAATTATTATTATCGTCAAAATGAACGGTTCTGGTATTGGTGAAGAGATTAAGTAATCAGAATCGCTTCTTGAAGGAAAAAATAATTATCTGAGCTCTTCATCAAAGCCAAAATTACATAACACTTATTTTCGAAAATAAATAAAAATTTGTACATTTTTATACCTATAGGTGTTTAAAGGCAACAGCCAAATGGATCTTTATTATACTCCTCCCTTTTACGGATTTTAAAGTCTGAACAAAACCAATACATTTCCAATCTGCCCCTTACATCAGAAAAACCAATTTTTACATTTCGTCACATTATACCTTAACTAAATATATCCATACCTGGGAGTAAGTAAGCGAGAAACGGAAGCATTCTCCCCTTATTAACACTTAATACCACTCTCCGCGCTCTTCTTTCCTCACGATACCTGTCACGTGTCATCCATCTTTCCCAACTCATACGCCTTACCACTACATACATTATTCGTCGCACTTTTTACATCAATCTCTTAGTGTCTCTATTTCTATCTCTTCACTTGCCCTTTACACGGTTATTAATTTCGTCTCACTTCCACCTCTCCCCCTCCGATAGTATA
Organism: Euceroptres primus; assembly: GCA_037177015.1. Taxonomy (NCBI): domain Eukaryota; kingdom Metazoa; phylum Arthropoda; class Insecta; order Hymenoptera; family Figitidae; genus Euceroptres; species Euceroptres primus. The sequence goes on along the minus strand of JBAGKK010170244.1, from coordinate 20,351 downwards.
CAATTCAGGGATAACAACTAGACCCTCGTTATGACTAAGAATAATGTGCGAACAATATTGTGCATCCTGTACCCATTCATTTCCTACCTTACACCTTTACACTCTAACCATCTCTTTCATCATACTTCTTACCGTCTCTAGCTTCAGTTTCTCTTTCTACTTCCCAACTAGTTCACTCACTTCTCATGCCAATCCCTCTGCTTCAACCCAGTTTCCTCACCTTACTCTGCTCCCCGTCACACACATTATTCTTCTCGGTTCTCACTCTCCATGCTCTTCTTTTCTTATTATCCGTCTCTCCCCACCGTTCCTGTCACCACCATGCCACCCATGTCCTCGCTCCATCGCCAGTGAGTTTCTCCTACCTTCGCTGCTTGTCTCCTTTTTGACACTTTCATGCCCACTGCTTCGAGTCTCAACTTCTCCCTCCCCAGACAATATTGAATCTCCTCCTCTCTCTCCCCATTGCATCATCTTCTAACCACAGCCCCGATCCCTTCAATATTTTGCTGCCTCGTAAAATTTCCATCTTATTCCCCACTGCCTTTAGCCTTAACATTCTTCCTCTGTCAATCCTCAATGACTTCTCGATTCTCGGGATCTTCTGTATCATTCCCGCCACATTTGTCACCTCGTTTTCGTATGTCTTTACCCCCAGCACTGTAAGATTCCTCCCTCTTCCCTATCTAGTCCTCTTTCTTGCCTAGCTTGCGCTATCTCCATCTCCCATTCGTCTCTCATCTTCTGCCTAAATTCTCTAAATTCTTTCAGCATCTTCTCTTTCCAGACCTCTCCGCCGCCTGCGCCTTCCTTTCCTTCCTTCTTCTTTGCATCGCTCATACTCACTTGCTCTCGCCAGACCGTCTCTTACACATTTACTATCTGTTGCCAGTACTCCCGTTCTTCACCAACTGACCCCAACTGATTCTCCCACCACCGTTTCACTCTGTTCCACACTCTCTCCTTCTCCTTTCTTACTCCTACAGTCAAGTCCAGTCACTAACTTACTAATCTCCACTTTTATCTTCCAGGCGTCGCTGCCTTCACGATCTTCCGGTTCGGTTTCCTAAGCTAACTTTCCACACGTGTCACTTTTCTTCTTTCGAATACTTCTCAATTGTCTTTTCCTTTTTCTTGCCTTCACTTCCACTTCACATAAACCTTTTTCCTCGCCCTTCTATCCACCTTTCAACATATTACTCCGACTTTTCTCATCAAAAACCTCCAATTTCACCCCGGCATCTCTAACACGTCTTACTCGAGCTCAAGCCGAACCGAAAGTCCTAGGCAAAAGCCTAAGGTTTCTCTCTAGATTAAAATAAATGAAAAATATCCTAAATTCGAAGAAAAGTAAAATTTATTTTTTATTTTGATTTTGAAAGGTCAAATGCTTATTTTTCTAAGAAATGCGAACGATCAATGGAAAAGGCGTGAAAAACCCTATCGAAAAATTAATTTCATTGATATTAGCAGAGGTATAATTCATCGAAATAGATTGTCTCCGTACAGAGCTAAAAATTATACCCTCTTCCTATGGGTAAATATGTATCCCAGCGACAAATATTTTTTTCCATAGAGTAGCATCCAGTAGGACTGCACTTTAGCCAAGTTTAAGTCCGATCGAGTCCGATTGATTTTTGGGTTGGTGCAGTTGAGAAATAATGCCCTCTATAAATGTTTCGAAATTTATATCTGCAGTTTCATGTCCACTAGGTAACCCTCATATTTTAGGTTAGAATTCGGAAAAGAATTCCTTTAGAAAATTTAAAATAATCAAAAATTCATTAATTTTAGTCCTAAGCAAGTGCTCGTATAAGCAGAAACATGTTTATTGTTCGCAACTTCACAAAATTTCTGCAAATTATGTACCGTAAGATTTATAATAATGTCCACACGGTAAGATATTTTTAAAAAGTGTTAATTTTATAAAAATATAATCGGAAATCTGGAGACACAATCAAATAAAGTACGAAAAAAGAAATTTTGACAAAATCTTTAAACTTTTTTATCTACACTCTACACATTTTAGAAATAATTTTTTAATTTATTTTTTCTGCGTTTATTGAATTTTCACTCGGTAACCTTTCTAACATTTAAATTATTTATCTCCGCTATAAAAATGATTCTTGATCTCTTAAATTGGTATTTCCGTTTTATTTTGGATCACAATTAGTGGAAAAAATACTTTAACTAGTTCTGAGAAGATTTTTTTTCCAAAAATCGTTAGGCCAAATTTTACAACTTTTTGGCAACGACCCTTATGATCAATCAGAAGGGTTTGAAAAAATATATCGAAAACGCCCAGGCTAAATTTTTAAAAATTATTTATGAAAAATGCAAATATTCATGCAGCAGAGAGTATCGATCAAAAACTTCAAAATTTCACCCCTTCTAACTCAGCTACTTTTTGACAAAACAGAAACATATGTTTAGTAAAATTGCAATCCAGTAGAACAATACTTAGCCTAAGTTTGAGCCAGACCGGAAACTCAGAAAAGAAGTTGTCTTAAAACAAAAGTATCATCCTTCTGAAAGCAATTGTTTTGAATCGCGTGGATATCTTCTGACACAAACAGAACAAGTCTTGTGACAAAATTATGTAAAATCTGTTGCAAGAGGATTATCATTTTGAAGTACCTACGAAATATTATTTATTTTTTTCCTGGTAAACGTCAATCAGTGTGGTAAAATAATGTTGTTCGTCAAAAAACGTTTTCAACCCTTTAGCTACTTGACCCTTTTTCCGTTGTCTGGAAATTCTGAAAAAATGCAGGAATAATATATAGTCATTTTCTGACTGTTTGCTGCAATTGAAGTTTTAAAATTTTTTTTTTGAGTTTTCTCGGTTTCTATTGAGTATAAAATAAGTTACAACCAGCTTACGAGATGCGGAATACTCCACTTTGATCCAATCCACATATTCTTTGATCCAATCCTCTATGACTGTGGAGGATTTTGAATTGTGTTGCACAGGTTTAAGTGAAGCTATAATATTAAGAATATTTAAATGTTTTAAAAATAAGAATGAAAAAAATAAGGTTTTCGATCATATCTTGGAAAATTCGTCGGTAATTAAAATATTATGCATACATTGATACAAAAATTTTCTTGAAGAAAATTCAAGTCTTGTCTTATTCAACTGGTATGTATTAAAATTATTATTCATAATGGGTTTTATATGAAAATTTAGTATATTATATTGGATAATATATTTGATATTTTATTACGTTTGAAAAGCTCTCAAATTTTTATTGGAAAAAGTTTTTTCTTCATAGCATCCTGAAAATTCTAAAAAAAAACGAATATCAGTTGCCAATAATATTATTGAGGGCATTGATTCATCTCACAATTTTTCTTTACCAAGTCCTAAACATTTTGCCAAGTCAGTTGAATCATTTCCATCAATTGCAACAATACATATGGAAACGCAAATTCGTGATTAATCCAATCCGATTCGTTCCAACGTATCTAATTGGTTGTATTGAAGTTTAGTTAGATATACAAATTTATTCAAATATCAATTCAATCTTCTTGCATGATATCAAATTAATATATTTTTCCTTGGATAGGAGCGTAACCCAAATCTTGACTTAAAAAAAAAAAGAACAAAGCTGCACATTCTAAATCCACAAAATTTGCTACTGCTTTTCGTTTCAATGAACGAAAAATTTCATCAGAAGTGAGAAATTTATATATTACATTTTTTGTGGAATTTTTCAAATAAGAAAAATTCTATTAATTTAACATGAACATTTTTATGGTATTTAAAAGAAGTTCCGAATAACTCATTAAAAGGACCTGCTATTTTTTCAGAATATTCTAAGGACAAAGTTTTGTGCAAGGTTTCACAAGAAACACTTACATCCATAATAATTAATCGATGCTCCTTAAATATAAGTAAATTCTAGAGGAAAGCTTCCCGATAAATAGCGAAATGTTCTTCTCCTTTTGTAGAAGAGGAAATATCAGTCCCATCAAGTGAGGTGCAAGCTCACATTAAGTGGTGGAAGAAGTTTCGTGCACCATTTGAGGAAATAAAAAATCGTTGGGAAAATACTTTTAATGCAGATGTGAAAATAGTCTTGCAGATAAACCTTTGGGTTACATTCTGAAAACAGAATGGCCTATTCTAAAGTCAGATTTTGGACTTTAGCTCGTATGTCTATAGAATAATACTTATTTTTCATTATTACTAACTTCAACTAGAAGCTATATGACTAACTACTAAAGATAATATCAATTACTTCAACTCGTACGTCTATAGAATAATACTTATTTTTCATTATTACTAACTTCAACTGGAAGCTATATGACTAAACAAAATTTATTAACATTCTGTTATAACATTTTTTTATACACAATGAAACCATTTGTCTTATTTTGCAAGAAAGGAACTTAGCTTTAAAAGATATAAACATATATTTTGTTTTAATTCTGTCTTCTTATTTACCGTGTAGATTGAGCTTGATTTCCAAAGAGTCCCTTCAAAGACAATATTTTTAACACCAATTGGGAACTTTTATTTGAAGCACAGTTTCAACTAAAAAAGAAGACAATTTGTAAACTGGTGGAAAAGGAACTTGTGGCTCAATATGAAACCCTAGTAAAAGATCCAGAATCTAGTGATCTCGACTGATTGAACAGTTGTTTGTTAATGCAAGGCATTTCTGAAAAAAAGTTTCTAAACTTCTGCTATCAATTTTGAGCAACATTTGCATTAGGTTTTTTATGTGGAGCTGATTTTTTATAGTTTTAAAGTTTTCTTCGCAGTATTATCCATTTTATATATTTACAGACTGAAGAGAGCGTTATCTCGAGCATTGATTCAAGAACAAATAGATATAATGAATAGAAACTTCGATCTCAACCATGTATGGTTATCGTAGCAGAAGATTTAAGCATACCAATTTTTTGCTATGTCAGCTAATAGGAACATCTTTGGCCAGTTGAATACCCCATCCGCGCGCTGGATGTCACTTTTAAATTTTTCATGATTTTCAATCTGTGTTATCCAAAAGATTGCGAAAGCGTATAGCAGTTAATTCGAAAAATGTTTTACAAAATTGATACAAAACATGACGTTAATATTACGACTGTCACATAAATAGCTCAAGCGATAAAGGGATTAATGGGCAAACCTTAAATCTTTTTAGGAAAGTGTTGTAAAACAAAATTTTCTTTAACTAATATTTTTCCCGTGCATATTCTGTTTAGATTAAGATATTTACAGTCTGTTCAACAAAAAAGAAATCGCGATTATTCGTAAACCATCAAAGCTATTTAATTTCTATTTTTTTGAAATTAAAGGCCCCTAAAAGAGCTACGGCGAGAATGTTTGTTAGTTTCAGTATCGCTCGAAATGTCGCAGAGAGCACACGTAAATCTAAATGTCTGCTGCGTACGCGAAAAGGTTTGAAGCTGTCTTCTTGTACTCACATCCGCTGGGTCCAAAAATGAAGCAAGCTGCATGTGCAAAATACATTAAAAAGTCGAAAAATTTGTGCAACAGTGGGTGCAACGTTTTAAAGCTACAAAAAGTGTCGATGATTTGCCTGGAAGAGGCAGTTCTCTAGCAACGACGCCAAAGGAGGATAAAGTCGAATGTTGTGTTTTCTGATGAAGTGTCATTCTGTGCATGGGTTCCCGTAAAAAATGCCTGGTCTACCGCCAATAAGCGTTTCGTCCAGCGAACCGTAAAACACCCCATAAAAATTCATGTTTGGGAATGCTTTTCCAAGAGTGCTTTTGGTTGTTTGGAACTTTTTACGGAGAATTTGAATGCTCAAAAAATGCTCCAAATTTATCAGCGTGGCCTTTTGAGATCAGTAAAGAAATTATTTGGAGCTCAAAGTGAAGATTGGGTCTCGCAAGAAGATAACGACCCTAAACATCGCAGTCGCCTCTGTACCTCGTGGAAACTGGAGAATGGCATCGAGACAATGGATTGGGCTTCACAGTCTCCCGATGTTAACCTCATTGAGAATATTTGGGCTATCATGAAGAGAAAGCTTGCAGGGAAGCGAGCTTTCACCTTTCACAATTTCTTTGAAAAGAAATAACAATAAAAACAGTTACTAAAAATTCAATTAACAGAGACAGTCTAACAAAGATTTCTTACTTGAGGAACCCAGAAACTCTCAAAGATCGCCGCCTCAGACGTTCACGCATTTACCCGACGCCATTCAGCGTCCCATGTCGCGTACCCTCACCCGAACTCCGGTCAAACACTCGACCTGACCAAACTAAGGTCGCACCAGGACAGTCGAATGGTTCACACATTTTACGCGCAGTGAGAGGGTCTCGAGCGTCCCAAACATAACAAAAAATACTCCTGAACTCATGGTGGTACTCGTGGCCGTGGCCACGCCTGAGTCAGATCGAGACTTTAGAGGCTGATAATTTCAGGAAAGAGACGATTACCAACCTTGTAACCAATCCGGCAACTCTAGCTTTCAGTCTGGTTCCGTTGGAATCGTAGCTGGGGTCTCGGAATTCGCCCACAGTTTGCCACTTCACTTTTGTCGATTGTGGAGTACGTTTCTTCACCAAGCTTGGAGCACCAGTGACGGGAAATCGGCTGCTTGCCCGCCTTCTTCCTTCTTCCACTGGAACCTCCGTGACTCTCCGTGCTGCAAACTTTGATTGGCTGTAGGGCACAAGCGAGTTCCAGTGCGTGTTATCCACCAATCCCTCTCTTGATATGGATGCCGCCGACCCGATTGGGCTCGACCATTGGACGATTGAGACTCCCATTGGCCAGCGAGAATTTTGCTGGACGTTTTGACATGAACAACCCACCGGTGCTGCCCTAAGTGGAATATGGTGGATCGTCGAAAGACGAGCTCACCCTTTTCCCAAATATGGTTCCGTGCCAGGTTGCCAACCTGTCGCCATCCAGTGTCTTCTGAATTATTGAAAACTTGTCATTTTCTCTCGGATTATGTTGCTATTGTGTTCCTCTGGTGCCGCGGGACTTCTGTAAGAACAAACTCCCCAAATATCGTCTTCCTCGTTGATCCAATGCGTTTCTTCGTCTTGACTCCGTCCCGACCCTGACACACAGACCTCAGGTTCGTTGCCAAGTTGTTGTTCCTAAGCAAACTTGTGTTCCTCAGGATTCGATATAAAATAAAAAAAAAAATAATTAACTGAATTTTCTTATTTTCTATTACTTAACTTAGGCTGGTATTCCTGGTTTGTCGAACACTTGCTCTTCTCGATCGCGCGCGTTTCGGGGTAAGTTTCGGCTTTCGCGAAATCCTGGAAAGTTATTTACAAAACGTGTGTTTTTCGAAAACCACGGTACAATATATGTGACGTGCGCCAAGGAAAGGGGTCTAACTCGGAAATTATCGATATTCAGGTTTTTAACCTTCCGATAGTTTTTGAGTTACTCTTTCTGATGGAATGATCAAAAAAATTTTTTCGAGCATTATTATTGTTTAAAACTGGGTTGTTAGGAAGCCCGTAAATCGCGCTTTCTTTCGCCTAAGATTTCGTGAAGCACCTTCCACTACTCACAACTACATCTTCGCGCCTCACCTATAATATCGGTCCGTGTAACGTGCCTTCTATCTGCAATTCTTAGCGTGAGAGTGTAGTTGTGAGTGAAGCGGGAAGTTTTCATGAGCCTTCCCTCTCTCCTAAAGCTATCGTCTGCTAGCTTGCTTTCGATCGCTCGACTTGTAAAATCCTAGCTTTCCGAGTTACCTCGGCGCACGTCACACACAAACATACACACATTAAAAAATAAAAATAGTTCCAGGAATTTGGTTTTCGGGTGAGGGGTGCAAGGGGACGAGAAAGCCGAGCGCGGAGCTCATCGGTGTTGCGCAAGTAGTGTAGCAGCAAAGTGCGCAGTAGTGACGCAGTTTTTTTTTTGTTTATAGAGGAGGAAGAAATGCATTTACGCACAGGGTGTGGGAATCAACCTAAAAAACGGTAATTACCACTAAAACTTCCTCCTCTCCATCCAAATCCATATTCCCGGCATCCGCTTTCGCATTATTCCAGGAACATGGGAATAAGGCCAATACGCCATGCCTCAGCGTCACTCTTTCTATGCCAACTTGAACTTTATCTACACCACCTCTTGAGCCTTCCGGATCAGGATGTTCCGCAAGCAGTTTGATCCACTTCAAACCTTCTGTGAATCTCGTGTAGCGTCCTCACCGGTACAACGTAGCGTATCTACCGAACTCAATATTCTTCACAAGTGCACTCGGAAACCATGCTATTTAAGCATCCTATCTCATCATCGCTGCCGATGTTCGCACAGTCTCTCCTGTTCCTCTCTCTTCTTCTGTCGCAGGACAGGCTCTACATACGATGCCACAGAGTACCAGTCCTCCTGGTTACGCAGCATTAGTGACACACACCGAGAACACATCACCGAGAACATTCTCCAAGGCAAGCTTCTGGTTTGACCATCTACCGCACTCATAGAACGTGTGTTCTACATTGTCTATCTCTGTGGGGCAGTAGTCGCAAAATTCACTATCCTTTTTTTGGAATCGTTGTAGATAGGAGTTAAAGTGTACGTGACTCGTAAGGAATTGGGTGAGGTGAAAATTCACCTCGCTGTGCTTTTTACCGAGCCACGGGGACAACTTCCTCACCAGCCTCGCTGTCCATCTTCTCCTCGAATCGTTACTCCACTCGCACTGCCACTTCTCTAGAGTTCTAGTTCTCTCCTGTACTTTGATCTGTGAGCGATCATCCTCTTGTTGGCAGCGTTCATATACCCTCTTCCTCTCCGTGGCGAGAAGAAAAATAGGGATTACTCCCGCCACCACCATTACTGCAGGAGCAGACACTGTACGGTACGCACTAGCTATTCGTAAAGCACAACATCGTTGCACCGAAACCAACCGATTTTAGTGTTTTTTAACCATAAGTGCATCGGACCAAATTTCCGCCTCATAGAGTAGAATTGAATCAGCCACGTTTATTAACATTCTCCTCTTACTGGCTCTAGGGCCTTTGATATTAGGCATGAGTCTGGCCAACCTTGCAACCGTTTCGCTTGCTCTATCAGCTGCTCTCCGAATTTGTGGTCCGTGCGTAAGCTTCTGATTGACAATCTCCCCAAGGTATCGAACCGCTTTAGTAGCCTCAACCATCTCTCCTGCAATATTAAACCACACTGAGTCCCCATAGTGCCTTTGTCTTGTGAGGACAACCACCTCAGTCTTGCTAGCCGCCAATGATAGCCCGTGTTTCACCAGCCAAGCATTTAACAAACTTGTGACATATGCCACTCTACTTTGTGCTTGCTCGTTATTCCTTGCCCGAATCAGGGCCGCAAGATCGTCTGCGAATCCAATCAGTTTGGCCCATTCAGGTAATACAATTTCCAGCACTCCGTTATACATCACGTTCCAAAGGTCTGGCCCAAGTACAGACCCTTGAGACACTCCGGCAGTGACTTTACGCCTTTGCAGACCCTCCGTTGAAACGTACAGTAGCTCCCTGTCGTCCAGATAATCGTCGATCACTCTGCGCAGATACGTCGATAACCCAAACCGGTGCTCAAGTGCATCCAGGATATCGACCAACCTCGCAAAATTGAATGCGTTCTTTACATCCAGGGTGACCAATACACAGGAATTCCTTGTTCTATGATCGCCCTGCCATGCCATGTGGGTTTCTGAAATCACCTTCCTGATCGCACCGATCGTTGAGCGCCTGATGCGGAACCCATGCTGATTCTCAGATAGACCGCCAGCTTTTTCAATGGCGATGTGTACACGTGCCCGTAAGAGTTTCTCAAAGATCTTCCCTGCATTGCCCAACACGCAGAGTGGCCTGAAGGACGAGGGGGTGATGGGTGCACCCTTCCCCTTATCCAGGAGTACCAACCGCTGCACTTTCCATCTCTTGGCAAAGACACCAGCTAGCAGGCATGTGTTAAACATGTTGAGGAGTACATAAGGGTGTTCTCCTACAATCACCTTGAAGACCTCCACAGATATCTCATCCGGTCCCGGGGCTTTACGATTGGCCAAGGAGCGGACCGCGCTGCGAAGTTCGTCGATACTAAAGACCTTTACCTCCGCCTCCACCACTGGTATGGGAGTACGGTTTCTCTCCAGATGTGTTGGAAAGAGCTCGCTCACGACCGCCTCCATGGTCACATGATCTCGTTGGGGCTCTGATGCTCGTGCTCTAAGGTGGCGGGTGACAATCTTATTCCCTAGACCCCAGATGTCTCTGTCCACTTCCTCATGGAGTGAGATCCATCCTTTCCTCTTGCTAGCTTTTATGGCCTTCGATAATGCCTTCTTGGCTGCCAAGTAGCATTCTCGGCCTCACGAACCTCAGTGCGACTCCTCCTACGTTGGGCCATCCTGCGCCTATGCAGTGCCTGCCTGCGAAGATCAGCAATTTCACTGTTCCACCAGTAGTTACGCTCCTTATGTCGGTGCGCTGATCTTTTAGGCATTGACGCATCGCATGCCGTTTTAATCAGACTCATTGTCTGCCCGACCAGGTTTTGGCCATGTTCCTAGTTATCTTTTTGGTCCATACTGCCTCGTCAGTGAGTTTGCCCGCTCTGGCTAACGTTTCGGAGACCACTTGCTGGCTGAGTTTCGCAACATTCTATCCCTGGATCCTCGCATAGCGGGTTTGGTGTCCTTTTCCTCCATTATTTGACCCAACGCAGAACTTGATGTATTTGTGGTCGCTTCCAGTAAAGTCCTCGAGCACCCGTCACCCCCCGTGTCACAGCAGAGATACCTGCGGATGCCAAAGTAATATCCACGACAAAGCCTCGGTAGCCACTGCGTCTGAATGTTGTGACTGTGCCCGAATTGAGTGTCATCAGGTCCAGCCTGGCCGCCATCTCCACCACCCTACCACCTCTGCTACAGGTCTTTGGCATACCCCAATCGATCGCCTTCGCACTAAAATCACCAGCCACGATGACTTCGCCGTCCCACATCCGGATGTTATCCTCCAACCCCTTGAGTTTCCTGGAGAACTCAGCAATTCCCTCGTTAGGCGAGAGATAAACACTCCAATAGGTGGTGCGACCACTCCTAACTCAAACAAAGCCGTCTCCCTTGCCCACATCGACCACTGGAAACATAGCTGTATTCTTGATCCATATGGCTACAGTGCCTGTGTTGTCCGGGTACCAATTGGGCCGCTCATACCATAGTATTGCTCTGAGATTATGAGCAAATCAGCCTTGTGAGAACCCGTTATACATTTCAGTAAGTCACAGGCCAATCTACTCCTACCCAGATTATATTGGATGATAACCGCCATCACTTTTTTTTTTACAGCAGACCTTTGACACCAAGCATCTAAAAGATACAGGGATATGGTCTGTACTTACTTACTGATATACTCTTACTTACCTTTTCCTTCGGCGCATAGGTAGCATTTCGGTTCTTCGGTACAGGTCGGTGACTGATGTCCCTATTTTCCGCACTTCCAGTAAGCTGTTCGCCTGTCTTTACCTTTACACGAGACCGCTATATGTCCGAAGCCATGGTAGCGGAAGCACCTACAGACTAGCGATCTGCGACGTACCCGACAGCTAACCCATCCGATTTTGATGTGGCCTGCATCTTCCAACTTCCTGGCAGTATCTTTATCACTTTCAATAAAGGCCATTCTTGTTCCCCAGCGGCTTGGCTTCGACAGATTTATCTTTAAGTTAACTGTTTTAGGTCCAAAGAATTTATCCAACGCATTTCTGACCTCTTGCTCATCGATTGCAGAGTCCAAGTCTCTAATATCCAACATGGCTCTAGGTATCAGCTGACGCACTTGCCAATCTTCACCTACAGCAGCCGTCAGGGCCTCGCTGAATTTAGCTCTGGCGTCCACATTTGCGCCCACTTCCACTAGAACATCTCCTGTCCTTATATCTATGATGCTCCTGACCTTGACCTCCATATCCTTAGACTTCACTTTGCTGCTGACCAATTTCAGAACATCCGCATATTTTTTGCCTGCCGCTGGTTTGATTAAGACCGCCTCCGAAAAAACACGTGTCTTTCTCCTGACTACAGTATTGGGCGGTCGTGTTACCGTCGCAGCGTCCTCTGGTTGTACAGCCTTTTTACCAGTAACTGACAGCTGCTTTCTGCTCTTGCGGCTCTTTTGCTCCGACCACTCAGGAGTTCCTGCAGCAGTCTGCGCATGCTTCATTGGCTGCGGAGTCGAGCCTTCCTCAAGACTAGGTGTAGTTTCAGCTACTCTCTTCTTGCTGTGTTGAGTCTTAGGTGTGCTCAGCACTACTCCGGTCTGCTTCTTCTTGCTTCTACTTGGAAGTGAGGACTCCTGACTGACCTCATTGAGGGCGTTCCTGCACCTTGTTAAGAACATACAGGACTCATCCAGCCCGTCCTTGTTTATCATGTCAAGGTTCTTCCTGGACTTCGCGAACTTATTCATTGTTAATAAGGAAGTCGCCAGCTCATTCAGCAGGTAGATCACTTTTTCAATACCTGTCTCGGGTTCGCTGCTGCAGTCCATACTATTGGTCTCATGTGTAGGATCTTGCACACTCCCGCCAGCAGTCTTGCTCATCTGGGCGATGTCGATGTTGTGACAAGCACCCGCCTTTGAAACGGATCTTCGGTCTCCCCCAAAATCCTTGGGACCAGTACCGGCCACCGGGGCTTTCACCCGATCGCAACCGGTAGAGAGATCTATGCTCCCTTGGGGTATCTTGTTTTCGAGATACGACTGCATATTAAGTTTTATGTTAGCTGGTTTTTTTCCGCCCCGGGTATTTAATTTCCCCGGTACCACCCGTATCTGAGAGGCGTTCCCCTATCCGCAACCTATGGAGGCGCCCGATGGGGGATCAGTAACCCCACACGGGAGAAGTGACGCAGTAGAATTCCGTCGGTTCGCATCAGTTAGTTTTCAGTATTTTGGTTATGCGTTATGTATAATAATTCGTAAATAATAACTAAATCAAACTTAACAGTAAAGTAAACGTTAAATCAAATTTATATTTAAAAAATATTTTTCACTCGTGACAAAAAGCAAACAGAAATAGTTCATACGGCCCTGACTTGTTGAAGCTTAGAGAGATCTCGGTTTACCAGAAGGTTATTCAGGCAACCCCCTAAACCCCTGGTAAGCCGAGATTTCAGTGTATTAATAAATATAATAATAATATAATAATATGATATAATATTATATTATTATATAATATTATTATAATAATATAATATAATATATTAAAATATCACGATAGAAAAGAACGAAATCAATTAAAGTTAAGTATAAGCTATGAATAAGATAAAGGTCAGAGGACGACGAAAAGTTGAATCAAAACTGTGCATATTTCCATGGTTTCTATGTCTCCTTGGCAAAAAAAAATGTTGTATTTCTATTTTCGTTAAATAAAATTATTTTTTTCAATATTTCGGTTCAATAAACTTAAACTACCTAAGTCATTAGGAAAAAGGGAAGCAATATTTATTGGCAATTCGTTAATGTTCCATTTGATACCTATTGAAACCAGAATGGTCGTCTCTAACTCGAAACATGGCCTAAATAGTAAAGCTGCTATTAAAAAAATGTTCAAAAATTTATGTTCGAAAATCTATCCATAAAAAAATATTTAAAGCGATTTTTGAGATCAGCGAGCTAAAATGCATAAGAAAAAAAATCTGCACGACCCCCTTCGGGGGCGCAGGCACATTCTCATCGCGCGCTTCGCTCGCAAGTTTGAGCGCGCCTAGGGCGCGCGGAGTAGCCATCGCACTTCGCGCTCCAATCCAAAATACTCGTCGCGCTTCTCGCTCCGATGCTAATGATCGTCGCGCTACGTGCTCCGATATTATTAATCGTCGCGCTACGCGCTCCGATATTTATTGAGCGTCGCGCTATGCGCTCCGATATTATTGAACGTCGCGCTTCGCTCTCCGTTATCGTTTAACCTCACGCAGAGCGTGAGGTCCTTATAGCTCGCGAAGGTCACCTCGCTCGCTAGTTTGAGCGCGCTTCCGGGCTCGCGGAATAATCGTCATTCTTTGCGCAGAATCAAGTTTATTCCTCATGATTTACTCTTACCCGAAATTGATGCTCCAATATATTGTTTATTATTTTCCGCAATTTCAGCAGGATACTTGAATTTCTCTCTTATTAAAATAAGTTTGAGTGCCCCTAGGGCTCGCGATTATGCTTGCGACTTATTTTATTGATTCTTTGCAAATTAAATCATGTTTAATTTTCTCAAAGCGCTCAGGACTTTTGAAGAGATTGTTAACTTTGTTTTTGATTTTAAGTTCAGATGGCAATTAACTTACTTAAGAATCTATCAACCTTAAGGAACACATTATAATCACGATTCTCGCGCTTCGCGCTTGATCCTTTGCATGGATTTCTAAAATTGTCTAATCAATTACGTAATCACAGTGATTAATTTTTTTCTAAAAATCTTGAAAAAGAAACAAAACTTTGCAGACGTTTTTCAGGCGAGTATTTGCTCAGGTACACACCCGTACAGAAATTATTTGATCTAGCCCTATGACGTAAAAAGCTAAACCTGACCCAGACCCAGTCAGTTAGATTAAAAATCTGGAAGATGGAGCTGCATTATTCCATCCCTTCGATCGAGCCCAGCCAAAATTATCCGGATGATTTGCGCTTTCACACATATTTTCAAATTCCAAGGAGAAATGTTTAATTTATTAAGCAGCGTGTTATAACCAACGGTTTTGGTTCAACCGAAAATTGTCACTGAAAATGATCGAAAAACAAGAATTATAAAGGACCTTAGAAAATGTTAAGATCTTGAGAACTTGAGAACTTGATCAGATTTCACCAGATTTTTAGCGATTACTGAGAATTAATTTTTAGAATGTTACAAGTGTAACAGATTTTAAAGAATTCGGAAAGATTTTCATCGACTTTGAAAGATTTGAAATGTCTTTTACGTATTTTAAAAGATTTCACTGGATAGTAGAGGATTCCACCGATCTCTAGAGGATTTCATAGGTTTTTTAAACATTGTAGAGGATTTCATGATATTTAGATAAATTCCAAGGAATTTCAAGAGATTTCTAAACATTCCGACAGATTTTAATGAATATGAGCGAGTTCCACGTATTATAAACGATTTCTATGAATTTCAGAAAACATTTACTGATTTCAAAAGCTTTAACTAGATTTCAAAAATTTTCAAGAATTTCACCAATTTTGAGAGGAGAAATTGTAAATGGTTTATTTAATTTTTCGAAAAGTGTTTTTTGATGCATAGAACTAAAACCGTTCATCTAAAATGGCTGGCTAACGAACTCTTCCTTTCTAATGTGCTAAAGCACAATATAATCCCATATTTTTTTCGAAAGTCTTTGATGAAGAAAAATTATTTTTTAAGTTCTTAACAGTATTTTTCACAATTAAAATGAAAATTATTGATTTAATCAGAAAACGGTTAATCGAAAATTGGTTTTTGACCTTAAAATTCCTTTAAGGCCAAAATTGAATTTTGAGGCCAATCATTTGTTTTGTAAGAATTTCTAATGTTTTTTGGCAGGGAAAATGAATTTTTTAATTTTTTAACAAAATTTTTAAGATTTAAACGAAAACTGCTTATCCTATCAAAAAATGTTAAACAGAAAATTTGTAGATCTATTTTAGGCCAATAATTTTTTTATTGAAAATTTATTCATATCTCACGTTTTTTGGCGGAAAAATTTGAATTTTCGATTTTTTAAAAAAATTCAAAAAGTTTTTATGCCTATGTTGTAGAGCTTTCAAGAAAAAATATTTTTCTTCTCTTGACGTTTTTTCATATCCTGCGTTGTTTGGCTTGAAATCTTCATTTTCTTTTGATTTTTAGAATTTTCAAAATGCTGTAAGTCTGATAATTTTAATTTTATTGAAAATTGCTATTTAGATAAATTGTTCTTCTGTCTGGGTAATATGAACATCAGTTCATAGAATTTGTAAATTGCAAAAAAAGTGTTCTCAAAAATTTTGAAAATGCTGTGATTTTTTAAATTTTTATTTAAAATGGCTGGCTAACGAACTTGGCCTTCATTTTAAGACACTAAAAGAGTGTACCAAAGGCCAATCGAATCTGTCAATTCTTTCGAAAGTTATCGTGCTAATAAGAAAAAAAATCTACATACAGACATACAGACAGACACATTCACAAAAACCACTTTTTTGGGTTCAGGGGTCTCAAAACGTCGACACTTGACAAAAACGGGGGGGGGGGCAATTTTTACACAAATCTAATACCTTCTTAATGATGATGAGAATGTAATATAGGCGCACTAAATGTACAAAAAATTTTTTAAAGAGTGACCCCAAAAATAAGCCTGAATTTGCCCATTTGTGCGTCTTCGAATTCGTGCTTCCAATCTATACTCAAAGTTAGTATATCACGAGGCATTGATCCTCTGAAAGTTTCAGGTTGGTCTGACTTTTTGTTTTCGAGATTCAAGGGACCAAATTTTAACACAATATACTATTTCTTATAACTTAAATACAAAGTTATAATTAAAACTTAGATTATCTTTTATAAGTCAACACTGACTTCAACCTAAATCGTGGAGGATGTTTAAAATGACCTATAAATTGTAAGTGCAGATTTAGATGAAATTCTTCATACGTCAGCTAAGTCAATCCCGAAAAACATTTTTAGTATCAAAAATCAACATATAAGTTGAATTGTTTATTTTTTATCTAATTGACTTTGATCTCAATTTTCAAGGTCAAAGAAAGGTCACCATTAATCATTTATCAATTAGAGATTTAACTTTTGTCTTGAACATTTTTCGCTATCAGTTATAGATTAGGAATAATCCACCTGAAAAGATTCAAATAATCTACTGACAGGTAAAGCAAAGAGAAAACTTCGGTTCCTCGTATCTTGAAAAAAAATTCAGACCAATCTAAAACTTTCAGACGAATAACGTCTCACAATAAACTAACTTTTTGTATAGATTGGAAGTCCGAATTCGAGGGCGCACAATTGAGTGAATTTTTCGGTCATTCTTTGTAAACCAGTGTAATAAACATATGGGCAATTTAGACCGGAGCAAAAAACAAACCAGTTTGCGAATGGAATCGTAATAGTGCGGAAAAGTTGCTACTTGTTAATACAAGCACAGGGAAAAAAATTGTTGAAATCGGACAATATCTTCCGTTCGCGCATCGCGTTTAAAATTTTCGAATTGGAACAAAAATTGAACAGATATACGAAAAATTGTGGAAAATGCCACGCATGCCTTCTCTACCCCTTTCCAACCCCCTCGAAGGGGTGAAACTGGACAATTTTCGTTAAAAATAGCTCGTATTGCAGGAGGTGCAAATGTTGACCTGATCTTTCGTACATAAGGCAACCTTAAGGCTCAATGTCGAAAAAAATACCCTGCTCCTCCTCTTCGCATTTGCACCTCCTGGAATACGAGCTATTTTTAACGAAAATTGTCCATTTTCACCCTTTCGAGGGGGCTTGAAGGGAGTAGAAAAGGGGTGTGTGGCATTTTCCTCCATTCTATACCTCAAGGTCATGTTATGTACAAAAGATGAGCTTGATGGGACAAAATTTACACCTTCTAAAATTTTTCGTATATCTGTTCAGTTTTTCTTCAAATTCGAAAATTTTGAACGCGATGCGCGAATGGAAGATATATTCCGATTTTAAAAAATTTTTTTCCCTGTGCTTGTAATAACGAGTAGCAACTTTTCCGCACTATTACGATTCCATTCGGAAACTGGTTTGTTTTTCGCATTTATCTAATGGGCATGCCACATGAATCGAAGAATCAAGAACTAATAGCTCATGGACAAAATTGCAAAAGTAGAATTAATATCACTAAGTATGTAGTTATGAAACATCAACGATCACTTGCTTACAATTTTTTGGGTAATAAAGCACTAAAACTATCTTCTAAACATAGTTCTTTGAAAGAAAATACTCTTAAAAGTTTGACTAAGTACGAAGATTCTTCTCGCCGTTTGAAAATTCCACTCTCTGAGATTGTTAGAGTTATTACTTGGTTTGAATCTAATGGTTTCCGCTATGAAAAAGGAAATTTTCTTACCCTGCCAGTTCGTGAAGTATTAGCTACTTTCATGAGAACTTTTCACATTGTTCTTTTTTAAAATAATGTAATTTATATAAATGGAAAAGAATAGAATACATTAGGTTTCCATAATCACTTGAGCGATCTTGCATCATGTGTTATAGTTCACAATTAATGTATTTATTTATAATTTAATAAATTAGTTTTTTTGAATAAATATTATATTGTTATTTATTTAAAATTTACAGAACATTTATTTTATAAATGAGCAATGCCATGGGAAGTTATCTAAAGAAGTTTACTTTCTCTCAGTGACTTTTGTGAATATGCTTTTTATATTTTCTCTTAACTTTTGTAAAAAATATCATTCTACTATTTTTTTCTTGCACAAAATTAGATTCAGAGAGGTTAAAGTCAGTAATCGAAATCAAAATATTTGCATTTAAAATATATTTCAAAATTTCCCAATGCCTAAAAAGTCTTTTACATTCTAATTTTATCCTACATTTATTATAAACGTCTTTAATAACCTTTAAATTTAAGAAAATATATTAAAAAGGAGTACTTCTTTTTAAATAAAAAATTAATTCAACAAGAAGATAATTTTGTTAAAGCGAAAGAGAATGCGTTTAGAGGGAAATAGAAATACGTGTGCCTCACATGGATGTGTTTAAAAAGGAATTTCTTTTTGAAACAAAAGAAAATCCTCTTAAACTTTAATTTAAGAAAAAATATCAATTGTATCAAGTGGCAAGAGGACATTTCTCTGAGTAGAGACATCAGATTTTCGGGTTGGTCCATTTGAGTAATAATGCCACATATATGGGCGATTTGTAAAAAGATTTCAATTTTGGTTTCCGAGACGCGAGTAAATTGAAGTTCTAAATTATGAAATAATTGTTATCAGTTTTCTTAGATACATGTACCAGGATGTACTTTATAACGTGGGAAAGCTGTTTGATCTAGACTATTGATTTTTTTCACTAATTAGTGTCTAAATTATTCTTTTACTTAAAGTACATTATTATAAAGGTTTAAAATTGGGTTTGGCACTGGGTCTGCACATTCTACAGAATTTTCAAAATTATTTTTAAATTTTTGTTTGAAATTTTTTTTGAACATTTTTAAAAAAATTTTTTTAAAATTTTTTAAAAAATTTTTGTTCAAAAATTTGTTTGAGTTTTTTAAAAAAATTTGTTAAAGAATTTTTTTGAAATTTTGTTGATTTCTTAAAAATTTATTGTAAATTTGTTTAAATAATTATTTACAAATTTGATTTTTACAATTTAAACCTATCTCCTTGACGTGAATTTGCATAAGAAGAGTTCTTTGTAAAACAAATATCTATGAACAATATATTATGAAGAAATTCAGGAAGAACTTAAAAAAAGTACTTTTAAAACATTTTTTTCTTTCTCTTCAATGCGACTTTGAACCTTTTACTAGCGAGTGCAAAAAAAGGCTTCGGAGTTATTAAAAGGCTTCAGAGTCGTTAGCTTCGGAGTTGTTATTTGCAATTTTTAAGTAATATGAAACACACAATTAAAAAAAAATAATTCCAATTTTGAGAAAGTGATTTGCGCCATCAGGCCTTCGAATTTTATGGGGAAATTTTTTTTTTAAATTATTTTGCGTTTGTACCTCTTTTTTTTGGTAGGCTTCGGAGTTGTTATTCAGGTTAACCGATTTTGAGATTCTGGAAACATCGTGTGTTTTTAAAATTTGATAAAAGCTACTTACTTTTCATAGTTGTAATCGATTCTAATACGAATTATAACCTAAAATTCGTTAAAATTATAGAGGCTTCGGAGTTTTTAACAAACCGAGGGACAGAAATATAAGCATGATTCTTTCAGTCAGTATTTATTATCTCTAGCATGTTAGTATTGCAATTTAAGCTGCATCATATATTTAAAAAAGTGCCCAAGGCCAATATTATAAAAAAAAATTTACCAGTCCTGTCACATTTCAAGTATGTCAATCTGCAGGGAGGGACACTGTAGGGGGGGGGGGGTAAATACGGACTACTTAATTACAAAAAAGGTGTGCCTAACTGTAATTTTTTTGTACTTTTTCTGTACGGACTATTAAAGTAGGCTACCATATGTGCCATAATCCCCTTAGTAGGTCAAAAATGTTATAGGAACATCGAATAAGCATCGAGGGATATACAAATGGGAATCTATTTGAAAATCGCCCATATACACTCATCCTGATGCTGATAGGTTGGCATGAATGCCCGTGTAAAAATATTTCATCTTGGTTTTGTCTTCAAGACGGTCCATTTTGTCTCCAAGACATCGATGTCTGGTTCCGTCTCATAAGCGAGACTTG
>JBAGKK010170141.1:0-23404 GCA_037177015.1 Euceroptres primus | reverse complement strand
GTATAATTATCCCATAAGAGATAATGTTAAAACCGGGCAGAAGCGCAGCTGCGCTCTCTGACGGATCTTTCAAGTACTACCAAGTGGGGGTCATATATTTATGGGTAGGCTCCATGTAAAAATCTGGGAGTCGGATAGGGCTGAAAGTGGGTTCGTAGTATGCCTGTCTCTAATGGACTAGGTTAATTTTTTTAAAAATTAATGTCTGCCATATTCAATAGAGAACACAATATATCCTTTTCGAATATCAAAATTCGAATTGTTGAATATATAGTATATGTATATTATATATAAAATGTATATATATATCAATTAAATTGGTGGGTCTGTGTACACTAGGGTGGTCCAAAAATACAATACGAAAATATTTTTATACCACTCTAACCTCAAAATCTCAACTTTGACATGATTTTTCGGCTCTCTTGGTATAAAATACTGTTCGATACTTGTGTGAAAGGTGATTTTTAGCGCACTTGACTTTTCTCATTCGCTTCGCTCGTGCGAAAAACGTCTCGTGCGCTAAATAATCACCTCTCACATACGTATCGAAATGTACTATTATTACTACAGTGTCTCGACCCTCCCCCTCAATTTTGTGAGGTTCCCAAAAAAAAAAGATGCATACCTTTTTGTTTTCAAATTGGTCAATATTAACGCGTGCCCCTTTTTCTTTGAAAACTGCAAGATGTGGGAAAAAATAATTTCTTGGAAACATGCGTAAGACACCTACTTCTTATTAACTTTTTACAGATTAAACTATGTAAATTTCTTCAAAATTCTTCAAGGAATAAGTTCTACTTAATAATTTTTAATTTTCGACCCCCCCCCCCCTTTCCATGGTACTCTGAAATGCCCCAAAAAATGCAAAATGACGGTTTTATGTAAAATTCATGCTCAAGAGAAATTTTTGGCAATTTTGTTGGTATAAATTATTATTACTCGGTAATTGGCAAGTTTTCAAGTATTTGTTAAGTAATTTCAAATTGTTTAAATAACTATTATTTGTTTAACATTTTTTACTTTTCATGTATATAATTCATAAAAAGCTAATAATTTCTGGAATTAATGATATTTAATCGTGTAAGGAGTAATATTTTTATTTTAAGACATTTTTCAGTTGTTTAAATAATTGATAATGATTCATATGCAACTTTTCATAAAAAAGGTGGAATTCTAGTTTTTTTGAGTCTTTTAACCTATGCCGCTTATTGTTAAGTATTTTCTTCTTTCAGAAGTAACATCCCCATTGTTTAAATAATCATTACTTGTTTAAATGATTTAAAAAATTAAATGTTTAAATTGTTGATTCTTTTTCTAGGATTAATGACACACATAAAAGACTGGGCGTTTTTTTTTGTTTCATTTCTAATGGAACATAGGGAAATCATGTTCTTTTTTGTTGCGACTGCATTGGAACCCGAAAATCGGTTATAATTAAGACCAGTTTTTTCTGTGCACAGTTAATCCAAATAAAAGAACCAAAAATTCAAAAATTTATTTTAAAAAAATGTTTAAACAAACAACAATTGTTTAAATAATTGCAAAATGTCTTCAAAAAAACATTTACTCTTGATACCGATTAACTGTGTCATTAATCCGAGAAAAAAAACCAACAATTCAAAAATTTATTTTTTAAAATTATTTAAACAGACAATAATTATTTTAATAATTGGGATGTAACTTGTGAAAGAATAAAATACTTAATAATAAGCGGCATAGGTCAAAAGATTCAAAAGAAACTAGAAATCTTTTCACCTTTTCTATGAAAAGCTGAAAATAAATGATTAGAGTATTTATAACTTAAGAGTATTATAATGATGTCACAAATTACCAACGGATTTTTTATTTATATTCAGCGGGTTCATTAAAAGAGAAATGCAAATATAGTGCTGTAATTTGAAGAAATAATAAGGAATATACCAAGGATATGGTATCTGGTGCGTTTCAATTTTTATTTTGAAAAAAAAATTATTTTTGAAAAATTTGTTTTTTCGAAATAAAAACTGAAACGCACCAGACATCGATACCTTAATATATTCTTTATTATTTCCCAAAATTTTAGCACTTTTTTGTTTGCTTTTTTCTCTTAATAAACCCGCTGATTGTAAATAAAAAATCAGTTGGTAATTCATGACATCATTATGTATCACATACCCTTAAAATTGTTAGGATTAAATTCATTAAAAATTGTATTAATTTAAGCAAAATTGATTTGATTTCAAGTAAAATTTGTCTGGATTTAAGCAAAATTGATTTGATATTAAGTGAAATTTATCTGAATTTAAGGTTATGTGATATATAATGACGTCATGAATTACCGACGGATTTTTTATTTACATTCAGCGGGTTAATTAAGAGAGAAATACAAATATAATGCTGAAATTTTGGGAAATTATGAAGAATATATATATGTAACGATGTCTTGTGCGTTTCAGGTTTTATTTCGAAAAAAAATGTCAAAAATAATTTTTTTTTGTCTGGTGCGTTTCAGTTTTTATTTCGAAAAAAAATGTCAGAAATAATTTTTTTCAAAATAAAAATTGAAACGCACCAGATATCGATTCCTTGATATATTGCTTATTATTTCCTCAAATTCCAGCACTATAATTAAGTTTTTCTCTTAATAAACCCGCTGAATATAAATAAAAAATTGGTTGATAATTCATGACATCATTATGTATCAAATACCCTTAAGACTCAATTCTGAAATTCAAGTACCGTGGTATTAAATTCAGACCAATATTGCGTCTATTAAGACCAATTTTACTGCCTTTTTTTCTCTGTACTTTTGTCTAGGGGAAACCATCCAACAGTAGATAATGATTAACAGTAGGTAATCCTCATTAACTAGAAAACTAGCCAAGAATCTTGATTGGTTTTATAGTATACAATTTCGGCAATGGTAATGTTTTTTCAGACAAATTTTCATTGAAAAAGTATCATTAATTATTGTGTGGAAGCAAAAACTCAATTTTTAGCATTAGAAAAAAAATTTTACCTTTTTTTTATTCATGCTTTTCATCTTAAAGAAATTTTTCTGAGGCATGGTTTTACATTATAATTAATGAACATAATACATTAATGAACAATATGTATATGGGAAAAAGTGTTACTTTTTATTATTTATAAATATTTCAGTACTTTTTAATTGACATTCCATTTTCCAACAGTAGATAATCCTGATACTTCGCTGGCAGAGTTGGTAGCACTACGAAGATCTCGAGCTGTATTTGTTAAATGATGCTAAACACGAAATTTCACATTTGTTTAGAGGTTCAGCGTGCTTAAATTTTTAAACATTTCAGAAATATTTAAGTTTATTCAATAATTCCATCCATCCGTAAATATATCATTGGCAAAGTGGAATATCAGAATAATTATCAATAGTAAGCAGGAATGTCGCAAAAGTATATTATTGTGTGCATAAAGATATATATATATATATATATATATATATAAATTACCGTTATTATTATACAAACTAAATACATCTTTTTCAAGAACTTTAATTTTGTTGATTCTTAGTAAATCCATTGGTAAATTAATGTAGAAAACACGTCCAATAAAAAATATGAAATTACTATTGATTGAAATGTGATGAAAAAATTTTTTAAAGTTATTAAGAATAATCAACTGTAAAAAAAATTCATTACAAATTTTTCGTAATATTTAAATAATTATGAATAGGTAATTCATATTTTGTACCAAATTGTAAGAATACATTAGTTTTGGAGAAAATTAATTTAAGTTTTTTTATTTATTGTGCACATTTTCTGTAAAAAAATTTGCAATTATTTTAAATGAAGATAAAACTATAGAATCACGGCTAATACTTTTTCCTTTAAATTTGTATTAAGTATTTTATTTATAATATTGTTTTGTAAATTGAAGCAGAAGTTTCATTTTTGTCGAATAGACGTTTTATATATTAGCAGATCTCGGAAACAGATAATAATACTTTGAAGTTAACCTGGGAAGCAAAGAAATTATGTTGAGTTGAGGAGAATTCTATGAACCCATAAACTTTCAAAAGGAAAATGAAAAAAGAAATAAATTTATCGATTTAATTACAACTTACTGAATAAATTTTACATAAAATTGTATGAGAAGTTCATATATCTTAAATTGTCATTTTCATAATTTAAATATAAATTGGAGTTGCATCCTCCGAACAAGAAGATTTTCAACGTAAGGATGACAGCATTGTGAAGTAAGAAAGTGACGTTTTTAGAATCTTAAACAATTCAAAATTTATAAAAGAAAAGCAGTTTTTTGTTATAAATATATATATATTAATTGATAAAAATGATTTCGGATGATTTTATTATATCTTACTTTTACCTTAGAAAAAGTGACCATATCTATTGTAGCAATTTTTCCAGCACTTAATCTGCACGGTCTGTAACTTTGCATGATTATCATAGTTAGTAATTTTTTTGACTTTTCTGGCATTTCATACCAGCGTTCCTCATACCTAAATTTTTGAACTGAATTATTATTAGAAAATTTTAATTAATTTAATGATATAAACTTACGCCTCATTTGCAATTTCACCGCTATGATCCAGCAGATTTTGAGCAGGCAAACTAATCACGTAGACATGATAGATAATTGCTATTGCAAAAGATCCAAATTTAATGGTACGAGCCACACTGTCCAGGGAATTTAAGGTCTAAACAAAATTAATTTATAAAATTATAAAAAATAATTAATATTTATATACAAATTTCAAGTTTACCTGTATTAATACAACACTTGTTGTGATTATATTTCCCCCTACTGTGAAAAGAAGAAAGGGACAGTAAAGAGACTCAAGTACATCAGCGTATCTGAAATTTAATTACAGATTTCTTCATTATACCTCTTCTAGTTTAATAATAAATTAATTTTTCGTATATAACTAATGAATAATGAATAATAAAGGGCTAGTAAAGAGTCTCAAGAACATTAGCATATCTGAAATTTAATTACAGATTTCTTCATTATACCTCTTCTAGTTTAATAATAAATTAATTTTTCGAGTATAACTAATGAATAATGAACAATAAGAAATAATAAAATTACTATAATATATAGATGATAATAAGTAATAAAATTACTATAATAAATAGATAATAATAAGTAATAAAATTACTATAATAAATAGATAATAATAAGTAATAAATATACTATATACCTTATTGCATAATTGTGACACTGAATAGAAAAAGACATTTCTTTGTAAAGACGTTTGCTTTTGCTTCTTTCGACGATATAAATTTTAGTGTCGATCATTTCTAAAGCGTTCTTAAGTCGATAGCTAGTAAAATTAGTAAAATTATAGTAAAAACACGTTTTTGTTTTTATATTATGTAAATTACCAAAAGCAGCTTAGATTTCAATATTTTGCAACAATTTTTAACTAGCACTCGAAAAACGTTAATTATTTTGTTATTTGTAAAAGTGATAATTAAAAAAGATACTTTCACCTAATTATTGCAAATAATCCACAGGCATGTTGAGTGGCGACTGCAAGCATTGCTTCAGTAGAAAATAATACCGACAAATTGTAAAATGCTGTTAAACAACCATGGACTAAAATCCAGTTGTAATATTTGTCGTGATCGAAGGGAAATAGAACAGCATACACCAACTGTTTTGGACGAGTCTCATTTAAAGGAATGATAATGTCCAAAACAAGTGGTATCATTGATGTTGTTATAAAAGTAATAACCGTAGCAGATACATATCCTGAAAATATCGTAAAAATTTAGCTAAAGATGTATGTAATGTATGTTATTATGATTTTATAAAAAATTACCTGCAGTTAGAAACATATCGTAAAAACAAATTAAAAATTTGTCTTTTATATTAAGAACGGAACCTATATTTTACGTTTTTTTACAAATAATATTTACCAATATATAACAGAGTGTAATTTCTTCCACTTTCTGCATAGTTGCGAAGAATTTCTAATTCGACTCCAGATGACCATAACTTCCAATCGTCTTTAATGCACTTAAGAAGTCTTAGTAGCTACCAAATACGAAAATTACGTTTTTTCGTTTAGTATTCGGGATATTTTTGTAAAAGAAAGAGTATCAATGATATCATTTTGATAATGCTGATTTTTGTTTTAATCAGAGTTTAGGTCGTCCCCTTTTGATAATGCTGATTTTCGTTTAATTCAAAGTTTAGATCGTCCCCGTCTTTAATATTTGATATTATTTTTAAGTTTGTAATTAAACTTAAAATTGATAGACCTTAAAATGGTTTGGATTAAATTCAGTAAAATTTGTTCTTAATTTAAGCAATATTGGTCTAAATTTAATACGTTATCTGAATTTCAGAATCGAGTCTTGAATTCAGACAAATTTTACTTAAAATCAAATCAATTTTGCTTCAGACACATTTTTTTGAATTGAAGACATGAGAATGACAACTCGGTAAAGACCATTTGAAGTTGGACCCTAAATTAGGTTATTTTAACTATAACTTGGGGGCCAACTTCAAATGGTCTTTAACGAGTTGTCATTCTCATGCCTTCAATTTAATCCAAAGCATTTTAAGGTGTAACAATTTTAAGTATTATCTTTTACTGAGTATTTATGGTATTTACTGATATTTATTATTTATTTATGTTCGATATGCAACTACTTTTAAGAAAAATGTCTGTAAAATAAGAGAGGAATCCCAAAATAAAATAAAGAATATTAATTAAAATTAAATTTCACTGAAATCTTCAAATCTTACCTTATCTTCGTTGAAAGTGTACACGCAAAGTTGACAGAAGCATATTAAAATAAGAGTGAGGGGTGGAAGGCACTCAAGCGTGGCATCTACGTCATTGCCCCAAACTGCAAATAAAAAACGAAACTAAACGCAAAAATGGAATTTGCATTGCTAAAAAATTCGAAAAAATAAAACATTCTGAAACTATTTCAGTTTATAATAAATACAAAGATTATTTTTTACAGCAAATACATTACGCCACATTACAGCAAATTTATCTCAAATCTTTCCCAATCTTCCCCCTCAATCTTCCCCAAACAAAAGTAAAGTATCTCCAGTCAAGAGAAATAAAGAAACACCACATCAATTCCAAAAATAGTAAACAAATTTATAGTAAATGTTTTTTATTTACATATTAAAAAAAATAATTACCTGTAGAAGAAGTGTAGTAATGAGTGATAAGAAAATTAAACTTCTTCCCAGGAGTTTTTTTATTTTCGTTTGATAAATCCACTGTCCATGGCATGAGAGTAAAAATTTGTTGATTTTGTAATATCGGGAATCTAAAGCATCCATTTCCCGAAGAAAACTTCAATGAAACTGTTTCATTTTACTCGAGAGTGTATTTAATCAAGAACGATATTCAATATCGCTATAGAGTATATCATTGAGGATTCTTACAAAAAAGCAGAATATTTAATGAGTCTATAGACTACCAGGAACATTCGTAAATAATTTTCACCATTGGAAGGGAAATGCACGAGAAAATAATACACGGAAGGGTTAAATAATTTCGCATTGAGAAGTGAACCATAACAGTTGTTACATTCGATAATTATAGGTTTGAAGACAATGTTTGCTTCGCTGCTGTAAGTGCAGTCATTATATATTATCGGAAGGTGCATCTAAGATGTGGATATTGACTTGGAGGTGTTACCGGAAAATAATATAATGTCTAAATTTAGAAACGTGCAAAAACGGGGTTTATAGAGAGATATGTAAATTGTAAATTTTTTTATTGAAGGCAAAAATTATCTGAAGTGAAGGAATAGTTACAAGAAAAAAAAGCTACAAGAACCTATCGTTTATTTTGTTTCTATTAGTGATAAATAGAATACCGTAGAGTGGGGCTATTCGAGCATAGTGGGACTTAGCTACAACTCACTTTAAGTATATGTTTTTTAATATGATAATGAGAATCAAAATAATAATCTTCTAGCATATAAGACACAGCAGAATTTCTACTTTACTGAGGATGAGTGTGGAATTTTATGGGACCTCTGTACAAGCATTGAAAAATGATTAAATCTGTGAGTGCATTTTAAAAATTTGGTTAGACTTCCAAACTTTATATCAGTTCAATAGTTTAAAAGTAATAAAGAATTCTCGGTTTCCAGTGTTTTTCTTCATAGTTTATCATGAGAACGTATTCTTGAATAGTTAAGTAATAATTCTAAATAGAAATTAAGTATTATAAAATTATTTTATTAATTTAAAACATTAAAAAGAACAATAGTTGTACCTATTTAGAAGATCGGCGGTACAAAAAGGTACAACGTAAAAGATGTACCTAATAGCCCCACTCTACGCCATTACTAAATTTTATGAAATTAATTGCCTTCAAGTGTATTCTATTGATTTCAAATGAACTTATTAGTTGGCCTGAATCGGTTTTAACTTTAGAAAATTCAATTTCAATTCTTTTTGACGCAAAAGGAACCATCTGAATTAAATTGCGATGAATTTAATTGTGAGTAAAATTCAAGTGAATGCAACTGTCTGGTGAATTCAAATAAATTCAAGTTAATTGAGTGAATAGAGTTAACTTAAACTAAAGTCCAAATTGCAAGCTATCTAGAGTCCTTAAATCCATGCTGAAAATTATATTTAAAATAGAAATTATATTTAATTTAAAAATTATATTCAATTTGTAAATTACATTTAATTTAGAAATATTTAGGTTAGAAATTATATTCAATTAAAAAATTATATTTAATTTAGAAATTATATTTAATTTACAAATTATAGTTAATTTAGAAATTATATTTAATTTACAAATTATAGTCAATTTAGAAATTATATTTAATTTAGAAACTATGTTTATGTTACTTCATCATTCTTCATGTTACTTCATCAAACATTACTTCAATGTTTCTGAAGGGAATAAAATATGAATTTTGAACAGCATTTATAACAAAACAAACAGTAGACGCGTAAAAATTGATGTTTTAAAAATGATAATTGATAATTTAGAAATTATATATAATTTACTTTGTAGAAATCATTAATGATATCCTAATTAAAAGTAGTAACACTTTCAAATGTAACTTTTTTGTTTTATTTTTATATCAAATAATTGTCAGTAACATTATAAAAAACTAGTAAGTTTATCCTAAATTTGATTAAAATCCTGAAATCAAGAGAAGTGAACAACTTCTGACAGAATACTGAGTTACACTACTTAATTTTCTTTACATTATGACATAAGATAAGGCAAGGAGATTGCCTTTTTACGATCCGTGATTTTATAGCAATCATTTTCATATTAGTTTGAAGCAAGTAGATACTTCAATGTTTCTGAAGGGAATTAAATATGAATTTTGAACAGCTTTTATAACAAAACAAACAGTAGAAGCGTAAAAATTGATTGTTTAGAAAAGATAATTGATAATTTAAAAATTATATATAATTTACTTTTTAGAAATCATTAATGATATACTAATTAAAAGTAGGTTCACTTTCAAATGTAACTTTCTTGTTTTGTTTTTACATCAAATAATTGTCAGTAACATTATAAAAAACTAGTAAGTTTATCCTAAATTTGATTAAAATCCTGAAATCAAGAGAAGTGAACAACTTCTGACAGAATACTGAGTTACACTACTTAATTTTCTCTACATTATGACATAAGATAAGGCAAGGAGATTGCCTTTTTACGATCCGTATTTTATAGTAATCATTTTCATATTAGTTTGAAGCAAGTAGGTCCTTCAATGTTTCTGAAGGGAATTAAATATGAATTTTGTCCAGCTTTCATAACAAAACAAACAGTAGACGCGTAAAAATTGATGTTTTAGAAATGATAATTGATAATTTAAAAATTATGTATAATTTACTTTTTAGAAATCATTAATAATATACTAATTAAAAGTAGGTTCACTTTCAAATGTAACTTTCTTGTTTTGTTTTTACATCAAATAATTGTCAGTAACATTATAAAAAACTAGTAAGTTTATCCTAAATTTGACAAAAATCCTGCAATTAAGAGAAGTGAATAACTTCTGACAGAATACCGAGTTACACTACTTAATTTTCTCTACATTATGACATAAGATAAGGCAAGGAGATTGCCTCTTTACGACCCGTAAATAATAAAATATAAATAATAAAATCATTTTCATATTAGTTTGAAGAAAGTAGGTACTTCAGTGTTTCTGAAGGGAATTAAATATGAATTTTGAACAGCTTTTATAACAAAACAAACAGTAGACGCGTAAAAATTGGTGTAAGGTCTTTCAAAGTGATAATAAAATCAGTTTTTATTAGTATTACCTTGAATAGAATAAATATTAAATTAAATCAATATTTTAATATCAATAAGCATAAATCAGTCCTCCAGAGTACAAAAGTTAATAAAAATACTTAACCACAATTTTACTAAGTTAGAAAATTAATAATTTACGAAGACAAAATCTTCATAACGTGTTTTCATAACATCAAAAAAAGAAAATAGCATGTTATGAATCCCTACGCATTAAGTGCCTTACTATTTTAAATAATAATTACACCATAAGAAGGGAACTGCACAAGAAAATAAAACACGGAAGTGGTAAATAATTTCGGCAATTAATTCTTTCAGGGATGAAATACAACAGTTTTACAACAGATGTTTATCGGAAGCAAAATAGCACCATATTTAAAATCGCTAACATATACTCAAAAACCCCATTAGGATATATTTTCCTTTGTATGTTTTCAATAATAGACATAATTCGATACAGTTTACAATAATACATCAGGCTTGAATAACAAAATTCAAACTATTGAAAATATGTATTCTCGTGAGGAAGGAAAGTCATAGGATTGCTAAATTTTCTCGAATGCTGAGTTCAATATTCAATATCTGAAAAATTATTTTAAAATATAAGACAGATGAAAATTGAGAAGTCTGTGTAAGGCTCCTTGATGATTTATAATAAATTTTTAATGATAGTAAATAAGTTTTAATAAATGAAAATAGAATTGAAATAAATCCGTAAATCTCTTTCTTTTTTAATAAAAATATTTTTTTAATAAAGATCTGAAATTGACAATTTGAATGCATGATTTTCCATTCTTTGAAACACTTTTTTTATTGAAATAGTAGAAAAAAGTGATATTGAATATGGAATTTTCAATGAAGTAGGAAAGAAGTTGGAGACGACTTTACTAAAGCCAATCTATAGAATCTGCTATCCATCCTTTAGAATATACTGACTGATGCAAAACAGGCAAAATAAGTGCACGTTAAAAAAGTATCTTGTACACAAGTTAGAAATTCTCTGGAAAAAAACTTTTCAAACGAAACTTTTCACCTGCCACAAACAACATTGCAGTTTGTTCTAATAGTAAATTCACTGAAAATTTAAAAATAGTTGCAGGAAACGATAACAAATAGAGAAAACTTTTATAAAACAAAAATTGAAGAAAACTTGGTTTTTGGATGAAAATCTGTGTCAATTATTTAAACTGAAATTTTTTTTGAAAATGTAACCAATATTCTATAACTTAGCAAAAATAAGAATAAACAAAAAATAAAATGTAAATTAAAGTAAAGAGGAAACGAAAATGATTCTATAAGGGAAAAATTATAATAACAAGAATTTAAACACAAATAGAACATCTTGATTTATTGATAAATGTTTTCACAATAACTTTAGTACATGGGTTGCAAGATCGACAATTTTTTATGAAAAAATATTTACATATATGCTTGGATTTCCAGCTGGGCTCAATAGCTGGCAATCCTTGCCTTATTAAAAAATAATTTTTCAATTTTGCAAAAATTTCCCTGTATTATCTTTTTTTTTTTTGACTTATTACAATAATTTAAATTTTTTACAGGAGTAGCATTGCATACAAGTTTATATTCATAGTACATATAAAAATCTCTCGGTATTTTCATTTTAAGATACAAGGTACTTTTTACACTAATTCTTTAATTTCAGTCAATTTGTAAATTTAAATAAATTCTCAAATTTAATTTTAATAAACCAAGAAATCTTTACAGTCGTTTTTCGATCCTAAAATTTTCTTCTCGAAAAAAAGGTATCTATCAACATTTTAGCAAATCAAAAACAATCCGAAATTTACATTTATACATACGTGCGAAATATTTATAACAATTATACATTTGATTTTATATAATTCTACTGTTACTCATTTATACGGTAAATTTTATTTACACGCAACACATAGATTGACATTTTACGAATTATCATTCATTTTTCACATTTACAAAAAAGGTTATTGTATTTTATTTAAAATACACGATCAAAGATTAGAAAATTTTAATAATGAAACATGAAATTATAATGAAAATAAAATGTATCGTGTATTTTAAATAATTTGCGTTGTTTGTTTTCTACAATCTTGAAGAAATCATTGTAGTTATCTGCTAAGTATTCCTAACATTATACATACTAATAATACTTTTTATATCGAACGTCACGTATCGTACATCTACCATCTTTCACTTCTTGATCTGTTATTCAAATCTACAGTCAACCAAAAATGATTTTAATTCATTTTATAATGCAAAAAATATCTTCTTTGATAAAGTAAACTTTTCTAAAAGCGAGTGAAAATTCGTGAAAATAATTGAGCTCATGTTTTAATTTTTTCATAATGCAGTATTGATATTTTATATATCTGTTTTTAATAATACACAGTTCTGCATTTTTTTAAAAATTAGAACATCGTGAAAATACCAAATTCTCAATTTAAATATAAAAATGGAAAATAAAATGTTCGAATCTTTATAATCAGCCTTGAATATTTTATTGCTTTTAAACTTAAAAATTAAATGTTTTTAAACATAAGTAATGTTATAAAAAAATTTATTTACAGGTTCAGAAATGAATATAAAATTAAAAAATGTAAAAGAAAGATTTATTTTCTATTTTGCGTTGATTGCAAAGGTTCTCGATGTTTGGCTAGATGAACTAGAGGAATAAATTGCGAACGCGTTGATCGATTTCTTCAGTTCAAAAATAAATATTAAAATTCCTCCTCTGAATGAAATTTTTATTCACGGTTCTCACACTATATTTAGAATGCCAACTTCAAGCGGAAAAACATTTTCAATACTGAAAACTCGTGTTATTGTCAGATTATCAACGTTATTTGAAATTATAAATCGAAGACATTATTTGAAATTAAAATTTTAAATTTCAATGTCCGATAATATTGATTCAGAAATCTAAAGATGCAATTTCACGGTTTATTTACTCTTTTCTAAGGCCAAGAAAATTATGAAATAAATATCTTATTGTAATTTAGATTTAAATTTAAATCCAAGCATTTCAGCAGAACATAATGTTGTCTCAGAACCTAAAGAGGCGATTTTAAAGTTATTTTACTATAAGATGAAATATGAAAGGAAAATATATTTTATCTCTGAAACCTTGGTTTTTAAAATGTGGGAAGATTTACGTATATTTAAAAACTAAATTGCCTAAAAATAAAAGTGTTCCTTAATTAAAATTCTTTCCCTAAAGAACTGTACTGCCGTTCAATCAAAAAGAAACTTTCTGTCTTCAACTTTTCTGGGAGCTTACAAGAGAAAATATTTTACGATAACATTTTTGAAAGTAAACATTTTAACTATGCCAAGAGGTTTTTTGGACATGATAATAAAACGAGAGTCATAAAAATAAAAAGTTTTGTGGATTTTCTTACATTTAATAGATGTTCTAATAAGTTTTAAAATAATAGGTATCTGAATATTCTTAAATAACTATTTTGGGAAACAAATTAGTAGTTAAAATCAATGGTATTATTTTGACTCAATTACTTAAATCATTCGAAATTTTAATTTAAAAACACTTGGAAAACGAAGAATTGGAGGAAAGTTTTACTGATTCAAAAAGCGTACATTAAAGAAATCCGAAGAACGTGTTTCACATACGACCCGATTTTTGTTATCAAAAATCTCACTAAAATTGAATTTTATATCAGAACAATTGCTGAATTTTTACGAGGGCGAGCTTTATGTTTCATTGAAGGGCAATTTTAATGTGAAAGAGTGAAGCATGAAGGGTATACATTCATAAATATTTTCGAACGATTAAAAAAATATTCATGAGAATTTAAAATTCAAAGAAATACTCAAACAGAACTGGAATTAAAGTATTCGTGCTCTGTAAATTACAAACGTATTGAAACCGAGAAATCCCTTAATAAATTAAAATAAAATATATCAACGTAAAAAGCTTTTCCCTGATTCTGAAGAAATTAAAAATCGATTCTGAGTGCTTTCAGAGCTGTAATTCCAAATCGAATTTCAATATCGGATTCTTGGAATACTGAGCAGTTTTCGTTATATAATGATTAGTGATTTACACTGTGCAATATTGAAGATAATTAATTAATTCGTGACAAAGATCTGTGAAAATTAGGTCAGATTACACAAGTAGGATTTGTGCAACAATTTACATTCTCATTATGCTGTCTGCTTTCAGAGTTTTCAGTTTTGCTTTAAATTAACACATTGTTTGTTCGCAACAAGCTGTTTACCTCTGTTTAGTATATTGAGCAACCAGGCTGAAGATATTATACAATACAAGAATAGATTTCCATTATGTACTTTATAAGTACGTCAGAATATTGGAAATTCACTCATAATAGCATCTTCTACTAAATTTCAAGGTATTTTGTATACTCTGTAGTTTAATACTTCGTAAGTCATATACAGAAAAATACAAGGGGCTGTTCACTGAGCAATCGTCTGCCGTGAATTCCTCTGATTTCCATCGATTGCCAATGAGTGGAAGGGAGGCAGAAATAGAAAAACAATTGAAAAACAAGAGAGATAGAATGAAATTTCCTAGTA
Source organism: Euceroptres primus (assembly GCA_037177015.1). NCBI lineage: Eukaryota > Metazoa > Arthropoda > Insecta > Hymenoptera > Figitidae > Euceroptres > Euceroptres primus. The sequence continues at coordinate 8,601 of JBAGKK010170141.1, read as the reverse complement.
TGATTTCCGGAGTGAATATCCCCTCGAAAAAATAAGTACGTATTATAAATCTTTTAAAATTTTATTGTGTATGGTATATACACCACAGTTTTTATTAATATTCATAAATGATGAATTCATTAACATTTTGATTTAAATCCAAAATAAACAAAGTTTTGTAGTTAAGGAGAGCAAGTAAATAAACTGAGGTTTCTTGAATCAATATAAAAACACTTTCTTAGTTATTTTCTTTCGTAAATAATAGAAAATTTTTTTAAAAAGTTTCACGGTAAAAATTAAATTAGGTACTGAATTTAAAAATAATGGGAATTAAAACGAAAGTACAAACGAATTTTTTGATATAGCAAATAAAAGAATTAGTAATTTTTAAAATGGAAATTATAAATTAGTAATTCTGAAAATGGAAATTATAGGTTCTACAGATTTGTTTTTGTGCTAACAAAGTTTTGAAACTTGTATGATAATATTCAATATTTCAAGGAACAGGAAACTCAGAAGTAGATGAGTTACAACTTTCAAGTTGTTTGACTTTGAGCAAAGTAAAATATTGAAACACAATCTTAACTTTGCCACAAATAATGCCAAAAATAATCAAAATTGAGGGTTTGGTGAAATATTAAAATCTTAGAATAAAAAACTACCCCTATTAATAATTATATCTAACCCTTTGGTATTGTAATTAATGTACTCTTTATTACCGTTTATATATTTATAATTCGATTTGGAAGTCGAAATTATTAAGACTCTATCTTCAACATCTTTTTCTTCACTATTCTAAATTCTACTCTCTAAAAAAATATAAAAAGTAAATTTAGACTTAGACTCCACTAATTCAATTTTCATTTTGAATTCCAACTATAGCTCTATAATTAATCATATAATAATTAGAATTATAGTTTATAATTCTTATAAAATTCGATCCTAAAGTCTGTCAATCTTCTTAGTCACAATAAAAAATATCACATTCAAGCTTCAACGCGATCAAATTTACAAGCGAAGGGAAATTAGGTTAAATATTAATTTTCCATGATAATCACACTGATCTTGTTTCTTATTTTTCTACTGTGCGTTGATTCGCGTAAAAGCGTATTTTAATTTGCATCTCTTGTCCCCTTTATCGCTTATTAAATTCGAATTTTAAATATTTACAAATTCACTTTGCAAAGCCGTTAAAACAATTTTCTGAACTTAATTAATTTTCGTGAAAATTGGTTAAGGTTATTAAGTCAATCAAATTGTTTAAATTAAACAATTATTATTGCTTGAGACTATTATAAATAATTTTATTATAAATAGTTAATAAAAAAGTTTTTTGTTTAAAGCAAATCAATCACAACAATGTTTGAATCAACATTCAACAATTATTCCAAAAATCTAAAAACATTTTATTCTTTGATAAATCAGCCTCATTAAAAATATATAATTCGATTAAAAATAAAAGCATATTGTAACGAAAAATACACTTTTTCCCCCCAAATTACTTACAGACTTTCACTGTGTTGCACAGTCCCAGGATTTTTTTAAAATCCATGAGTCAAGTAACATGACCACAGTCATACAAATGTACTTTGCACTTCTGTTTGTTGAGAATTTGGATGCCACTTTTTTATGATCCTGGGCTTGAAAATTTGACCAAAGGTAGTTCGGAATTGTCGTGACATGGAACAGTATAAAATGAAGTTGATGGCGCCATTGATAAGAGCAAGGATGTCCATTATTTCTCCGAAATTGTGATAACAATTTCTGAAAAAACAATCACCTAATACACCAGATAAAAGGACAAGAATCCCTTGGGGAATCTCGGTAACCAGAAAAAGTAAAAGCACTGCGACCAGCATCCTTGTGGTCCTGTCAGTTCTTCTTTCGGATTTACTTGCCCTATGCGAAGAAAGACCGTTGTTGGTCGTTGCACAGGGGTTGTATCCTCTCAGGACTTGCTTCCTTCCCTTTGCCCTGTTTTCAATAACTTCCATTTACTCTCAGAAAGCCTTTTTATTTTGCTAGAATTTCATGAGATTTAGGACATCTTCAAAGGAAGTTTATTTTATTGCTATTTAAGTAATTTAATATTACATCATATTTTTATAATGATAATTCTAAACCCAATTATTTTAATTTAGAAAAAGAAAGATTTGAATTTAAAAGGAATTCTGAATTTACAGTACCGGCGAGAATTATGAGACCACCTGTTTCTTTTTAGTTGCATAAAATCGAATAATTTTGATAATACACAAAGTAAAATTTCGTATTCAATAAGGGATGAAAGTTGTAAAAATTTTGTGTCTAATGACCCTTAAAGGAAGTGTTTTTGTGAATTCCTTAAGAAGATATTGTCACAAAAGTCCAAATTTCAAAATTTTCTTAAATTTTGAATAACTCCTAAAATAGTAGACATTTTTAAGTGTTCTTGGGCTCATTTTAAAGGTAAATTAATTAATGACTATTGTATCAGGAAGATTCTAGTAAAATTTCAATGGATTTTGTCAAAGTCTAAACTAGAAACAAGAAAGTCGTAAAAATTTGAAAAATTATTACACCAGAAGAGAGGCGCATGAATATACCCCAAAATTCACTTGTCATAATTTTCATTTGACCCAAATTCATGTTGCCGAATAATCATTTGCTATAATTTTTATTTATTCGAATTACCGTTCGCCATAATTTCTATTTATTCGAATGTTCATTTGTCATAATTTTGATTTATCTGAATCGGCATATGCCATAATTTCTATTTATCCGCATCGTCATTTTTCCTAATTTTCATTCGCCCTAATTTTCATTTGTCATAGTTTTCATTGTCATAATTTTGATTTATCCGAATCGCTATATGCCATAATTTCTATTTATCCGAATTATCAATTGTCATCATTTTTATTTGTCCTAATTTTCGTTTAGTCCATTGCCCATTTATCCTAATTTTAATTTTTCTTAATTTTCGTTTGCCCTGATTTTCATTTATCCGAATAGCCTTTTGTTGTAATTTTAAATTATCCGAATCGCCATTTTTCATAATTTGTATGTACCGAATAACCATGTTTCATAATTTGTATTTGTCCTAATTTTCGTTTTTTATAATTTTCATTTATCCGAATTGACATTTGTCGTAATTTTTATTTGTCCTAATTTTCATTTGCCCTAATTTTCATTTGTCCTAATTTTCAATTGTCCGAATAACCATTTTTCCTAATTTTCATTTATCCTACTCGCTATTTGCCATAATTTCTATTCCTCCATATCGTCGATTGTCCTAATTTTCATTTGTCATCATATTCATTTATTCGAATTGTCATTTGTCATAATTTTTACTTGTCCTAATTTCTATTTGTCCTAATTTTCAATTGTCCGAATAACCATTTTTTATAAGTTTTATATATCCGACTCGCTATTTACCATAATTTCTATTTATCCATATCGTCGATTGTCCTAATTTTCATTTGTCATAGTATTCATTTATTCGAATTGTCTTTTGTAATAATTTTTATTTGTTCTAATTTTCGTTTGCCCTAATTTTCATTTGTCCTAATACCTATTTGTCATAATTTTTTTTCCTAATTTTCGTTTGTTCTAACTTTCATTTGTCCTAATTTTCGTTTGACCTCATTTTCGTTTGTCCTAGTTTTCGTTTGTCCTAATTTTCGTTTGTCATAATATTCATTTGTTTGAACAGCTATTTGCCTTAATTTTTATTTATCCGAATCGTCATTTGTTGTAATATTTATGTATCCGAATTGTTATTTGTCATAATTTCTATTTATCCGAATCGTCATTTGTCATAATCTTCATTTGTCCGATTTACCATGTGCCATAACTAATTTGTGACCAAATTCTCATTTATCCTAAATTTCATTTGCCCGAAGGAACATCCGCCCTAACAATAATAGCGCGAAATTCTTATTTATCCAATCAGAATTTTAAATTGAATGAGAAATGAGAATATGAAATGAGAAATGAGAATTTGGTTACAAATTAATTATGGCACATGGTAAATCGGACAAATGAAGAGTATGACAAATGACGATTCGGATAAATAGAAATTATGACAAATAAAAATTCGGATACGTAAATATTATGACAAATTACGATTCGGATAAATAAAAGTTGTGGCAAATGGCTGTTTGGACAAATGAATATTGGGACAATCGAAAATTAGGACAAATGAAAGTTAAGACAAACGAAAATTAGGAAAAATAAAAATTATGACAAATTAGGACAAATGAAAATTAGGTCAAATGAAAATTAGGTCAAATGAAAATTATGACAAATGACAATTCGGATAAATGAAAACTATGACAAATGAAAATTAGGATGAATGAAAATTAGGACAAATGACGATTCGGATAAATAGAAATTATGGCATATGCCGATTCAGATAAATCAAAATTATGACAAATGAACATTCTAATAAATAGAAATTATGGCGAATAGCAACTCCGAAAAATAAGAATTATGGCCAATGATTATTCAACAACATGAATTTCGGTCCAATGAAAATGATGACAAGTGAATTTTTGGGGTATATTCATACGCCTCCTGGAAGAAAGGATTTTAAAAAATTATAAAAGTGATAATTTGCAATAGTTAACTAAATTTTGTTACAATCTGCAGCATCATTATTTTTAATATTTCTTTTATAAATGATTTTATAAGTTCGAATTTTTACTATCGTTTAGTTCCAAGTTTATCCTCTAAATTTGAATCAGTCGAAATTTTCACTGATTTCATTCAGAGACCCATTTCTAGCTAATTCTTCAGTGAATTTTGACTGAATATCAATGAAATTAACTGAAATTTAGTCAAAATTCACTGATCAATCAGTGAGAAATGGGCCACTGAATGAAATTATTAAAAATTTTGACTGATTCAGATTTAGAGAGTAGACTTTGGGACAATCGAGGGGGGAAAAATAGGATATTGACACAAAAATTCTGCGTTCACTTATCTTTACTTTACTTATCTTTCTTTATCTTCACCAAGAATACTTAAAAATATCCATTATTTTAGGTGTTATTCAAAATTTTAAAAATGTTTGATGGTTTTTTAGAAATACACAACATTAAATGCTTCAGAACGACTTCAAGCGGATTTTTTCATTTCTGTTGACTTTTTTATTAATTTTTTTCTCATAAATAGGTTGAAAGGTATCTAAATTTTAAATAAAACGAATCTCTGATGAAGTTATTTTTTTGATTTTTTAAGAAGATATTTCAACAATAGTGCAACCCACGTGGAAAAATTCTACGGTAAGTGTTCTACGGAAACTCCATGTGGAAATTCTACAAAAATTCCCATATCGAAATTGAAACTAGAAATTCGATACAAAGATTTTTCATAGAATTTCCATATGGAATTTCTAGGTGGAATCTCCACATGGAATTTCCGTGTAATTTCACGTGTGAAATTTCATTTTTTTTAAAGTCTTAAATAGCATCTGAAATAATAAACATTTTGCAATGTTTTTGGGTTCATTTTAAGGTAAATTTCTATAGAATCGCAAAAAATGATCACTATTATGTAATTTTTTGTTATATATTTCTTGTATATTGTATATTATCTTGTTCGAACAAAAAAGTTAGAATTTAAATATACTTTCTGCTGAGAAAATTATTTTTGTAAAACATATGAAATAAGAAATCACGAAGTTTCTATAAAATTTATTTAAAATATACATTCCCTTGATTTTTATTCTTATTTTCATACAGATAAGATATCTTCGAATTTTTCCAATTTATTTGCTTCAACTTTAACACCTTGAGAAAACTTGTACGATAATGGTGATAAGTTGATGCGATTTTATAGAAATTTACCTTTAAGATGAGCTCAAGAACATTGAAAAACGTTTATTAATTCAGATGTTTTTTAAAATTTAAGAAAAATTAAATGCATTATTTTTACAATATCTGTTGAAAAAATTGACGAAATGACTTCATCCTGGGCTAATTTTTTTCAGAATTTAGATACCATTCAATCTATTTAAGAAAAAAATGTAGCTCATATAATAATTAATATCAAAAGAACTTAAGGAATCATCGAAAAACGGGTGGTCCTACAATTCTAACCGGTAGTGTATAAATTGAAATTATTTGAAAATCAGAAAGCATTGGTATTTTGAACTTTAATTTAAAAGAATTTAGATATTAAAGCCTACAAATTTTGATAGGAATTAATGAAATAATTATTAAAAATATAGATTGACTTAACAATTTTTTAAATCTAAATCTGATAAATCTATACTTTAAATTCTCAGATCTAAATTTTATATTTCTACTGCCAGTTCTAAAAATAATTTAATCTTCTTTTATTCAATTGGTCAAATTTTATTTAATTTATTAAGTTATTTAAAATTACAGCACTTAAAAGAAATTATTTTAATTTACGAAAATTATTATGCAAAAATTTTCAATAAGAAGAATCTGAGAAAGAAATTCGATATTTTCGAAGACAATCTGTTGCTTCTTTGAAGAGAAAAGTTATGTAATAGAAAAAATTGTTTTATTTCGTATAAATAAACTAAGTCCAGAAGAAATTAACTTTTTGAAATAGACAACAAAGGCTAGCGGAAAAGTGAGAAAAGTGGTTATCTCGAGATCAAGATACTCGCTTGGAAAGCTTGAGGAGGTATTGATTCTACTTTCATTTTGTACTACTCGGCACGTGTACCGGTTCCAGATCCTCGGTTTCTTTGTCTTCGATTAAAATTTATCATTGTGTACAACTTCACAAATCCACAAATTACGTTTCTCGATTCAAAGCTTTCCCAAAACAATTTTACCGATCTCTTGACTTTATAAACTTTGTTTTTCTATTTGTACTTCCAATTTAAAACTTTTTTCTCACTTGAACCCCCAAAAATTCCATCACTTTGCTAAATTTGAAAGCAAATCGATTTTTTGAATCGAAATTTATTTAGTCCTTAAAATTTACAATTCACGAGAAATATTAAATTATTCTTTTAATTTTTAGAAGCAATCTGGAATTTGGAAAAATCGTGCTTTCGAATTTTAATGTTTAAAAAATTAAAAATTGTAAACACTTGTTTAATTTGAACATTAAAAAATTGGAAACATTTTTAAAATGGCATTGAACAAAATTCTGAATGAAAATTAGATATTCCTTTAAATTCTGGACGATTGCTTTAGATTCTTCCAAATTTTGGACGATATAAAGTCGAATAATCTCAAATTTTAAATACTTAAAAATAAAATCCATTTTTTTACCACAAAAAATTCCTCTATACAAATTTTACTCACTCCTCATATTTTTACAAGGAAGAATATTTTAGAAACCTTATTGAAATTCTCGACTCACTTACGAGTATCTTTCTCATTTCTAGTCAGATGGCTTGACATTCTCGTTTGAATTCTCATGTTGTACAAAATATCAAGAGAATTGTAGGCAATAAAATATCTTTATCAAGGCAAGGTTAGATTATTGAATATATTCCCTTATTTTGTATTTTTCTAAGATTTCTCACCTGTATAAAGCCTTTATCAGCCAACAACTGATAATGGTCAGTATGACACAGGGCAATAGCTTCACAAATACGCTGATTACCCAGAAATTGAGTTGATAAAGAAACCCATTTCTGCCTCCAGAGTAATTTGCATCAACGTGATAAAGAATTTCCTCAGTGCCTTGTTCTTTTTGTTTTCTTATCTGGAATTAAAAAAAAATTGTCCTCATAATAAAGTAATCTCTATTCACTTCTTCGGAACTAAATTAAAGTGGAAGACGTCTCGAGCTTCATCATGGTCTAACAGTTTTACTCTGAGATGATAATTAAACCACAAGGTTGGAGGAATAAAGAAACAATTTATAAAAAAAAGTAAAACCCATTGCCATTTTGATGAATAAATTAATAATAAAAGGATTTAAACTTCAGATTTTAATATTCTGCGACATTTTAATATACATTTTAATTAAATCTTGAAAGCTTCTAAACTTCCAATTTAAGTCTTTCAAAATGGACATTCTTTGGATCTTTGAAAATTCTGATATGTTCAAAAAACTCAAGTGAGATGAATAGAAAGCTATAAATACTACTTGAGTGACTGAATATCAGTATATTTTTATCCAGGAAGTAATTTATTTACTGAATACTGAATCTATAATAGGGTCTTTGTGATTTTTTTATGAATAATTATTTGATTATTCTTCTGCCTAAAAGGTGCGTGATCAATCATATTTTTAATGCTGGTAACGAAAATTGATAAATAAAAATGTACACTCAGTGGGAAGTCTTGTAATGTAAAAATAATCCAGGAATCACTCACCCCGAAAATTAGATAAGCAGGGGAACAGGCAATAATGGGAACCAGAAAACTACACCAGAGTGCCAACCTACATCGAGCAGCTGTGCACCAGTAATGATTATATTGTGGAAATCTATAAAAATACAAGAATTTTTGTTTATAAGTATGTAGATTTCTTCAGATATTAAAAAGTTGGATAAATGATAGAAAATATAGACTTTTTCAGGTCATAAATAATGAATCAATCCATTCATATAATATCAGAATTAGGGGAGGTAAAAAATTACTGCAGGTCAAGGACAGTCTCATATATATATATATATATATATATATATATATATATATATGGGAA